>VZTQ01003934.1:0-19681 GCA_013400755.1 Pelecanoides urinatrix | reverse complement strand
ACTGTTTAATTATAAAAGAAAAGTCTGAAAAACAAGTTTGGCAGTCAGGGTTGTTTGTCATCTTTTTATCAATATTTTAGGTCTTGCATAGTCAGATAAAGAACACAAAGGTAGGTTTGTATTCTCTTTACCTCAGTGATGCCTGTGCCGCTCATTCCCTCTGTTAGGGTTGTGATAGATGCAGATGTAATCAGAATTCAGCAAACTGCAATATCCAAGAAAAATGTGTTTTGGTTTGTTCATTTAACTAGGCTTAGAGGTGTAAAAGCATATGTTTTGCTTATTTCAAGTGCGCAGTCCCAAAATAATAGGCAAGAGAGCAGATCGGTTCCTTGAGAAACTGTTCTGTGGTCACTTTTCAGGTTAGAAGTATTCTTTGGCATTGATCCTGAGATGTAGCTGTAGAGCTAAATACACTGTTCAGAAAGAGGATGTGTACAAATGGACTTTGTTACCCTGACTTTTAGAGGCTCCACATATATAACAATAGGTAAAAACTTTAGATAGCCTCAAACCTCACACTGTCCTACTTTTGCATTCATTGCAAATGATGGCACTTCATCACATAGTAAAAAAGTTTAGAAAATATTCAGAGAAAAGTCAGTGTTTCAATGTGATCTGTACAACTCTTGTCATTTCATAATAGTGTGCTTCAACAAATGTTACTCTTCCTGGAAAAAAATTTAAGTTATTTTTAATGTTATATTTACTTAAATAAAGATTCCTGATGTAAAAACCGCCTTTCAAGTGGAAGAATGGCCTTTCAAGGAAGGCATCTCACCAAAATGGGTGCCAGTACTCCGGTTGTGCTGGTACAGTTTATCTCCTTGAATCCAAAATGGCAATGTAGCAGCAACTGAGTGTATAAATTACTGGTTTTACACTGAGTGGCTTGGGTGGTTTTTTTAAGGACTATTTTAGTTATAATTTAGAAAGTTTAATATAACCATTCACAGTTCACAGGACAGCAGTGCTCTGTGTTTTTTCTAAACTGGAAGTTTTAGGCCCCAAGTGTGCCAACGCTTAAGTTCTTCACTTATGCGTAAGTATCGGTAGCATAGGACTTTCTTATTTCCAGCATTTAGGCCTCACTGAGGACAGTGTAAATTCAATTACTTTATTAGTCACAATAAAATAAGGTAGATCTGGTTTGGAAATACATGTGTGGGTAAGAAATGGGAAGATAAGACCAGAGGTTTCCCAGAGATAGAAGTGGTTTGAGTAGTATCCTAAGAAAAAAACAATGGCTGTTTGTATCTCTTACATCTCAGATTAACTGAGAGTGTCCTTATTTTCCTTCCCAACTGCTTTTATTTCAGAAAACAGCTATTAAAATATACCTTAGTGTTCAATCTTTGTCTTAGAGTTAGAAACATGGTCATCAGGGGAAAAAATGACGTTTCAGCATTCACATCGTATACTTAATGTCATTGTAATATGATGTCCCTGAGTTCACTGAAGTTCTCTGCTAAATAATAGAGAAATCTATCCCATCTATCTTGTTCGGGCCTTCCCTTAGTGCAGCTTGCTGGTTGCCAAGTTCACAATAAACCAAGCCACATGTCTGGCTTGAATGAGACATTTTTTGAAATGAATTCAGATTGAATGAGATGTTCTTTAAAAGGTGAGATATGGAAGTCTGCTATAAAAAACTAAAGGCTATATGGCCCATTCATCATTGTCTGAGGTAGTGAAAGATGGGGAAAACCCACATGCATTTATAGTTGCTTCTTGAATGTAGGTGGACCTGCAGACTGAAGACATACCTTACGTTCTGCTTTTCATTGAGTTTAGAAATCAGATAGGGTACCAGGCAAGATGATGAAGACCACTTGTAAGGCACTGTGTCTGAGGTAGTATTTTGGGAATGCTTGTGTTTGATAAGTGCCAAGATGAGAGAAGATTCAGCATATTCAACAGTGCCATCACTAAGCCTCACTTAGTAAATTTGGCTGGATTTGAGCTGCCCCTATACATAGATAATTCCTCTGAATTTATGCATGTCTGTGTCTTGGCTAGGGGTGTAAAATGATGTCTAGTTGGCATCCTCTGTAAGTGCAGCATCATGCATACAAGGGAGGGGTTTGTGCATAATTGAGAATGCTTTTTACAGATGTTTACTGACCAAAGCAGTAGCCTGTTCTGATGCTACAGCCGATTCTGGTGCCAGTCTGTTCATACTCATTTTTCAAATATGAAAATTAAATGCTCGGTGGCTACCTGTTTGTTTTCTCTGCTTAGCAACTGATTACTGAGTGTTTAAGTACTGTATGATTCTTCAAAAGGCCTATTTGACAAGGCTATTCATATTATCTGATTTGGACTACTTAAAAAAAATGCAAATGAGATTCACAGGACCATAGGAGGCTAGGTCAGCGTATAGCCAATAGAGAGTGATGGATGCTTCCCCAGGAGGTTTATAAAGCACTTCACTGATGAATCTACAGTAGGCCATGGGAATGTATCCTGAGTATCCATATCTGTTTTCTGAGGTAATTGCTCACCACACTTGAAATTAATTTATGTGATTATTTCAATTTCAGCTTAAAGTCTTAACATTATCTTCTCGTATTCTTAACACTTGACCTAATCTTGCCTGCTCTTTTTTCATGTGTTTTGATTTTTGCCTAGTGCAGTGGTAAGATCAGGAAAAATTCAGTGGTTTAAGCGTGTTGGCTTTCTGGCACTGTGTAGGCAAGTTTTTCTCTGAATTTCTAAAGTCTCTCTCTTTATTCCTTTTTTCCAAAACCAGCTTTTAAATTTTCTTCTTCTGATATTCAGGCTCATGAAATTAGTGTGTTTTCAGTTATTCTTGTTAGTTACATAATAATAACACCTTATGGGGATGTTGTCAAGGAATTATTAGTATTTGCAGATCACATTGATGAATGCAAAGAAACCATGAAACCTGTGCAAAAAAAGGAAGAGAGGAGTTTGATTAACACAGTACAACAGTGTTCTTGTAGTCTGCCTTGTATCACTTAGCTGCTGTGTTGTCTCTGTTACTTCAGTAAAAGCTAGTTATGGAGTAGTGAACTTGACTGAAAATAAACCATCAAGTGTAGCTTTTTCTTTTTGTAGTTGCATTTTACAAGTATTTAGAAGTGTCGTGGAAGGGAAATACCTGAGAAGAACTTGGTTTAAAGTTTCAAGTACCATTAGATGGCCAGGAATTTCCATGGCTCACTAACTATTTGCTCTTAAAACTGTTTTATCCTTTCCCAACTGCTATTGCAGCGCATGGACATGGACCGTCGCAGGGAGGATGCCAGAAACCCCAAGCGTAAGCCCCGCTTGATGGAGGAGGATGAATTGCCATCTTGGATTATTAAGGATGATGCTGAAGTTGAAAGGCTTACGTGTGAAGAAGAAGAAGAGAAAATATTTGGAAGAGGATCCCGTCAACGCAGGGATGTGGACTACAGTGATGCTCTCACAGAGAAACAATGGCTACGTGTAGGTTGTCCCTTTTGTTTGTTTTTTTTACAGCTTACAGAAATTTATTCATTTGTGGTGGGATTTTTTTCTTTTTGAAGACTGCACTGTTGCACCAGGGAGAGCACAATGTAGTATAGTAGTTAAGGCCTAAATATCCTTATTATCCAGCTTTTGCTGCTGTGTTGAAGGCATAAGTAAGTTTTAAAGCTGTATTGCTGAAACTTAAATCAGTGTTACTAAATGCTGAATCAGGACTATGATAGCTCTCTATTGCAACTATTCTGTTGCCATGGATCTTGACATATTTCTTACATCTTTAGACATTTTCATAAGTGTCATCTTTAAGATACATGAAGAATTCTTTTACAGTGGAAAAGACCAGTGTATATTACAGCTTTCTGTGCTGCAGAAGCTTAATTTTATTATTTTTTAAATACCTGAATTTAACCCTTTTAAGAATTTGGAAACTTTCACGTAAGTCTTCTTTCCCTCATACTGTTTCATTTCCAAGTCCTGAGCATTTCTTGGCTCCACTAAGATCAAAACTGTTGATAAATGAGATAAGAATTTAAGATCTGAAAGTAAAGATTCTAAACTTAACTCACACCAAATCTGTGATTTTGTTGTACTTGAGGATTCTTGCCGTTCTTCTGTGAAATACACATCTAATGAATTCTAATGCATGAGCCTTTTCAGAATGATAGTAACAGGGGTGGTAAGGAGGTGAGGATTGATTGGTGGAAAGTCTTTTCAAAACTAGGAAATTTGATAATGTTATGATTTCCAAAACATATAGGTAAAGTATTGAATGTGCAAAACTAGTGTACATGGTTTTACAGTAAGTAGGTTTTGTCGTAGAATAATTACAGACTTAAAGCCAACATGAATATACAGTGTAGTTTTTGTGTAGAATTTGCTAAAGATAGGTAGAAATCTTACCTACTTCAGTTACAAATGTGATGTTTGTGAGAGTGCATTGTGCAATGCTGTGCTGAGAGCTAATCCAGATTCTGCAGCTGGGTGTGAAGCTTAGGGCAGTAACAGTTTGAATTATACACCAGCTGTGAATCTAAGCAAGTTTATGAAACTACAGGAGTTTGATACTTGACATTTTCAAGTAGTCAGTGGAGAAGACCTAGAAACGTAAAATCCCGTCTGGATTTTCAAACATTTACCCTTTCCTACAGTGGAAGTGCTTGCAGTATAGTGTACATTTACTCAAGGTCATTTTAAGCTAATTGCTTTTAATGATGGAATATTCTGGCTATGGCAACATGGAAGTTAGCTTCAGCTTGCAGTCTTGAGTTGGCTCTCATATTTGTGTTGAGCACTTTACTGTCAAAAATGGCAACCTTAAAAAAATCATCTAATCCATCTGCCTACTCAGGGCGGAATCAGCCAGTCCTATGTCATTTATAATAGATGTTCATCTGATCTGTTCTTCAAGGCCTTCCCTAGCAGTGAATGTAGAAGTCCACAGGGGAATGTATTTAACTGCTTGGCTTTCCCTTATATCTTATCTGAATTTTCCTGTTGGATTTTAAGGCAATTACTCTTGTTCTAATCACTCTGGTCATGCAGAACAGGCTGCTACCTTTCTTTTTTAACATTTCTTTCTGTCATAGAAGAGCTGTTTCCCTGTTCAGTCAATTCTTAAGGTTAACAACCACTGTTCATTCAGTCTTTTCCCATAGTTCTGTTTTCTAGATCTCTTGATTGTTTTTACTGATTTCCTCTAGCTGTTCTATGTGTGACTGATGTCTTTGTGCAAGTTTGGTCAAAAGCTAGACATCAAAATTCCAGGTGCAGCCTCATTTGAATAAGGAGGAGGAATTCTTTTGTATAAATTCTGGGATACCTACACTTCACAATCCGGTATTTCATTTTCTTAACAGTAAAGGTATTGACTTGTGTTAAAGTTTTGATCCAGTATAAGCCCTTAATCCTTTTCTGTGGATCCACTTCCTGGCCATTTTTTCAGAATTATGTTTGTATAGTTGATCTTTCCTTCCTAGTAAGAGGATTTAGCATATGCCCTTCTGGAATGATATCCAAATTTTACTCTGAATTTTAAGCCTGTCCTTGGGTGAACTTCTGGTCAGCTTTGTGTTCTTTGGAGATTAGTAGACACACTTTCTATTCTGTCTTCCTAAAGACACTAAAATCTCTGAAAAGCACTGGTCCATTTGATAAAGAGCCATTAAGGGCTGTTCTGAAAACAATTTCTTATCAGTTGTCCATTGACTTGATAGTAATTGTTTTCATTGTTTACTTCTAAGACTGTTGTGTGAGGCCAGGTAGTCAAGATGGTACATATACTACCCCTTTTTCAACATGGCTTGTTACTCTGTTGAGAAAAATTAGACTCTCTCCTCCTTCCTATTGAGTTGTTAAGCATGTTCTCAAATTAGCTAAGTCAGATTGCTTCACAGTGCATTACAGTCACTACTGTGACTCTGTTGTATATTTTAACTTACACTTTCAGGTGGACTTGAGAGTATATTGAAACAAATGCAAGTGTAGGAACTACTAATACTTTTTAGACTCTTTATTCAGAGGAATTATATTATAATGTAACACTGCTTATGCAGGTTCAGAATAAAAACTTCTTTCCATTGGGTGGATACTGAAATCTAAGTCAACTTTTCTGAGTTTTTTCATGGTCTTTGTGTGTGTGTGTGCGCTCTTTAACTATATAAACATATAAAAACATGGTAGATAGTTTATGAGCATTTGTATCTTGTGGCTTTGTCACTGTAACTTGTAAGGTAACAGTATCATGCATATTGCATGAAAACTTTGAATTAATAATTTCATGTTAACTTGGATGCTGTGAACTACTTATATCAGTAAAACTGGAAAAAATAGAAAAGCCAGTAAGTTCTGAACTAAGAATGATACTTTAATTCATAAGACACACTTTTACGCATGTTCTGTATCATGCCACTCTCCAAAGGTAACTATAGATACTTCTGTTTTTTACTGCAGTGTTAGAAGAATGAGATTTATTTACCAGCAAGGGATGCTCCTCATTTTTTTCTTTTGCTGTGGCTGCTGTTACAGCTTTATAGCTATCTTCTCGTGGGGTTCTCTGGAGTAAACCTTTGCATTTCTGACTAATAAGTTGGTTTCATAATATCAATATCCAGTCCTCAACTGTCTCTCTTTCTTTTTGTGTCTTGGGGAAGTTAATTAGATCTCTTCTTTTCTGAGGAGTTTTGCCTCAATCAGCAGCCACAACTCGGACTGTGGAGATCAGCTACCTTCTTCTTTTCAGTTAGACCCTAACCCCCTGTTGATATACCCAACACTGAAGAGTCTAGTTAAGGTCATGGCAGATCCCCGCAGGATCTGCCATACACCTCAAAGTCTGTATGCCTCCATGTATACTGACCGAATATGGTCAGCTCCCTCCTTGCTAGGAGGACATGTACCTGAGTTTGGAAGCAGGAGACAAAATAATTACAGAAACCAAACCTGTGGACATACACAGTGTTCAGTGAGATTGTGCTGCTGCCCTGAACAACATGTAATTCAGTAACAGCCTCCCAGAGAAGCTGTAAGACACAAACGGGCTTCATCACTAGCTGTCGCTGCAGCCTGCTGTTGTGGAACTGTTGGCATGACAACCATATTTCCTAAAAAAAAAAAAAAAAACCAAACCCAAACAAAAAACCCCCCCAAAAAAAACCAGGAAGGAGGAGTTTGCTTCCTGATCCTATGAAGCATTTATGTTCTGGAAGTATTTCATGCTGTAGCAGATTCTATCCCTGCACCACTTCTAACAGGACTGCAAAATACTTTGCTGGATCCCATAGCAGATTATTTTCTAGAGGGGTCATCTACTAAGAAGTCCATTGCTTAGGGCAGGCTTCAAGGATCACGATTTGTTTGAGTAGTTACAAGACTCTCAAGACAGTTGCACCTGGATTCAGCTTCTTACTCAAATTCATTGCTGGCTAGGTGAAATAAATAAATTTTTATTCCCTAGTTGTGCAGTTCATTTGAAATAGCTTTGCATGTTGGCCAGGGAAATGTATTTGAGTCCAAAATGAGCAGTGTCTCATTTACCTCATGCAGGCATGCAAAAGTCAACTATTGTGGACTATTTGTTTTGCTGATCTGAAAATTGTAAGTGAAATTCAAGCATTTGGTCTCAATTAGTCAATCTTACTTAAATTTGAAGAAAACCAGTGCTGGCTTTCATATGTACAGAATATCTGGGGAATACTGTTTAACATAATCGTGACATAAAATTTATTTGCTTTTTTGTTTATGTTTACTAACTAAGGTACATATGTTGTATAATAAATCAAACTACCTAGCAGAAAAATGTTGGGCATGTTTTCAACTGTTTTCTCATCAGCTGGAACTTTACATAACTTCTTGATTTTACAGTGTCTCTAATGGGCTGTTAAAAGTTAGGTCTGGCATCAGAGGTAGTAAAGCTGGGCCAGCTTATTACTACAACTTGACATAAATTACTAAAAGTTTTTCAGCTAGGTTTGTGTTTTCTGAGAGAGCTTCACTTTTATGCATATACCTTTAGAATCAATACTAAGAAGGTATTTTAAGACATTTTGTGAACTGTGATGTGGAATTTGATCTTACAGTAGTCTTCGTTAGATACTGAAATAGCTGTGTGGAAAATCAACATTACATTCAATAATTGTTTTAGCTTCACTTTTCGTCTACTGGTTCTTATTTTTTATTGTAATGGAGGTTTTTTTTATATAGTTTATATCGGAGGCTGAGATTCTGTGAAGGAGAAAAGAAATAACCTTTTACCCAGTGCACAGTTTATCTGCATAGTTCATGTACATGATACCCCTCCATCCCTGTTTTTCTGTCTTCCTTACTCCTCTATACCATTTCTGGTTACAATTTCCTGACTTGCTGCTATATCAGTTTAACAGTCGATTACGTTGCCCAGGGCTTTTGAGGAAAATTGCATTCTGATCTAAACTCTGCTCTGTAGTATTGAATTGCAGATCCAATTGAATTTGTTAAGCGGTAGGGGAAAACAAGTCACATTTTAAAAACTTTGCCACTGGAGGCTTAAAAAGTCCACCGTCCCAGGGTGTTGTCTGTTTTGTGACCAGAAATCATCAGGATGCCCCAGGTACTGTTTTTTAATGTGCAAGGTGAGGCTAAGTTTTATGCATGTGGAAGGTGTTTTCTTGAAGGATTAGGAAGTTGGACATGACTTTAGGTCCTCACGAAACCAACCCACATTTATGTTCTGAGTATTACTATCTATCTTTCATGCCGTTTTCAGGAAATTCAGTTCAGAATATATTTAAGAAAAGGGAAAAAATGGCTACTTTTAAGTTGCAGTGAAATTAAAACCAATGAAGCAGTTTAGATGAAAGGGACTTTCATAAGAGGGAATTTAATACATAAAGGGACTTTTTTAATGAAGTCTTTGATACATAAGAGGGAATTTAAATGCTTCTACCTCATAGCTTTGGTTCTCTATTTTGGCAAGATGGGTTTGTTAGTTTATAAAGAAGAGAACCTGATTTACACTCTGGATATCTTCCTCAGAATCTGGAGGCAGGATTGAGAGTATTAATTTTGCAAAGTAACAAAGTACTTTGAAATGCCTCTTCGATATTTGAGAGATATTCTCAGTAAGGCAATTTTTAGTCTTCCAGAAATAGTTTTTGTGTGAGAAAGACCTCAAGTGAGGAAATCTGAACAGCTGTTTCAGAGGAATACCTATCAGTAAAACATCTTGCCATATTTTCATAGGATTCTTTGTTTTTCAGTCTGTGGTTTTGTCCATATGATGTTACATGTAAAGTACCATAACAAATGTTAACATAGTTTCGATTGGAAGTGTACATATATTTTCCCCTGGTAAACATTAGAATAATAGCGTCATATAAACACCGTTCTCTGTTTTCAAAAAATGTGACTAGTATTGTTAACATTAGACTAAAATAAACTGCATTTTCTTTGAAATAGCTATACCAAGTTTATATAGTCTGGCAACTATGAGTTAAAACTCCGGGTTACAGACTTTGTTATATTATTATTGTTTAAGTGCAAAATTTTGCATGAATAAATTAGGCCCTGTGGTTAAGATGCCTGAAATATTCTTCATGTGGAAGGTGAAAATTCAAATCAACTTCCAAAATTGAAACACAAGCAACTATTAAATACTTCACAAAATCCACAAAAAGAAAGTCTGCATTAAAAGTTTGAAACATTACTGTTGCTAGGGACATTTGGCAATGGAAAGAGAAGCAGCAAACATTTTAATACTTGGGTCCACTGCATTGTTATGTTCTCTGACATACCTTGACAGTAGTGTTGATAGGTCATATGCACTAGGTGACCTTTTGTCACCTATCAAACTTTTAAATAGAGCCAATAAATTTTCCTATGTTGATTTGCATTTATGACATGGGTAGGAAGTTACCCATACCTTTCCAAGTGCATATTGTGGCCAAAGTATTTATTCACTCTGCAAAAAGGGAAGCATTTAATATTTTGCCTTGTCATCAGTAAAGTGCCATCTTTTGAAGGCAGATCTGAGCAGGTGATGGGAAGCCTTACGCTGCTGTTTTCCATGCAGCAGGCATGACAGGCAAAAATAATCCTTTTGATGGATCAGTGTATGTGTGCAGAGCTCTGCTGCTTCTATAGAAACCCACAACTTAAATGAAAGCCATTTGTCTCTTCTTGTGTGTAAACAAGTAGGGAAGTACTAACTTAGCAAATACAGAAGAACAGGAAAGTTTTAGACTGAACTTCTCAAAAATTACTCAGGCCATCCTTAGGCATGTTGTAAGTGGAAGGCCTTAGGCAGCTAGCACCCTGAGTCATCTTGAATTACTTGGCTTGATGAGTAGAATGGTGTATTTCTAGCAGTGGAATTTTAACTGTGAAAAAGGAAATCCTACAAAATTTTTCCAGTAATCATAACCCTGTAATTTCATGCTGTACTCTGAAATTGTCAAGTTTAGAGTGTTACAAATTATGGTTTAATAGATATCCATTACATATTCTTTTCAGTTGCATCTGACAATATAATAAAATATTTTTAGCTGGATTTCAAACTCAGAACCATAGGACTTTGTTGCTGCTTACAGCCTTGCTTTAGTTTTTCATATATGCACTTACACTATACTATACATTATTCTGTTGAGAAACTTCACTTCCTCTTAAGCCTCATTGCCTTTCCAAGAATCTTCTTTGTATTGTTCAGTTAGTCTTTGCTTAGGTAATAGTTTTTGCTTGTAAGACTGTGATTTGCATTGCAATTTATCCCAGAACACCAAAAAGGCCTTCTAGACAGATACTGTTCATGTTAAGTTTTTACTTTTATGCTGTGATCTGCATATTAAAAGGTCAAGCTCTACTGTCAAGTCCTGCTACGGTCTGATAACTGCAGCTTTAGAAGCATCCTGAAAACATGGAACTCACTCCATCATTGCTAGAAGTTAGCCTCACAAAATGTTGCACTGGTATAAAATACATAAAAGATAAAAGATATAACTTAGCTTTTCTCAGCAAGTTGTCCAAAGTTTGACTTAGTTTCATTTCATGCTATCTTCCTCCAAATTCTGTAAAGTTGTTAAAAAACTATATTTGAATTGTCTTAAAGGGCTACCTCCTACAGCATTCTTTAAATGCTGTCTTCTATGAGTAAAATTTTTTCCTCTGTCGGCATAGGAAGTGAGTAGTCTAATCTCTTGCCATATATTTTCTTATATCATATTCTCTTGACATTGCATACTTCCCGTTCTTAATTGCCTCAGAGTACCTGCATTAATAGTGATAGATCTCTGTAACCAATTTCCCATGCTACTGGAAAAATCCTTAAGCCATTTTCTGTGAATAAGTAGATATGAAAGATACTATGAACGTCCACTGAAAAATAATGAAACTATAGTGGTTTCTGAAAGCTGTTCTTTTTTTTTTCCATTATATTTGTTTTATGCAAGATATTTTATCTTTTTTGTTTTGAATTTATTTTCTCCATTTTGCTCCCATTTGGTTATCTTCCACATTTTAAACTTGGACTAAAAAATGTCTATTTGAGAATGTGTGAAGATACTTAAATATTAGGGAGAAGGAGAACATATGAAAGAAAGTACTTAATGGTACGACTGTTGGCAGAAGCTGACTTTACTTTGATATGCATAAAAGTGCTAGTTTAAGCTTTGTACGATAAGCTTCTCGTGTTGCATCATTAAGAACGGTAGCGTTTCAGGACATGCATAAAATTTATGCTTACCTGTAAAACAGAAGCCTTCGTTAGTCTGTTGATCAAAAGGAGAGAAAACACTTTTAATATTTTTCTGAGCAATTGGAAGGCATCACTGGGTATCTGTTCACTTGAGAGCCAAATAATTCACTTATTCTAAGGCTAGAGATTTGGCTCATAATGAGTGATTTCACACTGGAAATCTGCTAATCATCCCTTTGTGTTATAGTCCTCGGCTGTATTGTTTCCATAGTAGAAAAAAAGGCGTCTTGTTCTCTATGGGAAACTTTCTACTAGGATATGGTATCCTGCTGTTGGCTGTGTTGCAGCACAAGAGTTGATCCTGTCTGCTTACCTATGTGCAGTGCTTAGAATTGTCAGATGTATTTTGACCATAGAAAAGATATAGTCACTGCAAATGTTAGCAAGGTTCACTGGAAGCAAATGTGGTCCCACAGCTTCTTTCCAAAGGACTGATCTGGTGAGGATATAAACCCTGTCTTTATACCAGGTATCTTTCTGATTTAATTAGTAGGGTCTTAGAAGAAAAGGGAGGCAATGCTCTTTGCATGAAGAAAGGCTAAGCCCTGGAAAGTTTTTAAAAATAAATTAAAAAATAATCCATTAATTCCTATTCTGAAGGATTGAATTGTGAGAATTTTTCATAAAGAACAAAATTAATATGAGAGGTCTGTCTTTAGGTCTCAGCATTAAGAGCTGCAAAACATTAGCCATGCTGCCAGTCTGCCAGGACATGTAACATTACAAAGTAAAGATTTCCTACCTTCTTCCACCACAGAAGAATATAACATCCGTAAAAAAAGGTAAATGTCCATAAATCAGCCCTATTATTAAAGGAAAAAAAGATAAATTAAGATTGTATGGTACTAAGACACCAAAGGCCTTTGGCAACTGCAGCAGTATTTTGTGAAAGACAAGGTAAACAGCAACAGGAAATTCTTGTCTCAAGACTGGGAAGAGAAGCCATCCTATATAATTGTGTACTAGTGGTCAGATATAAATGTGTTTGTGATTGTTTTTTGTATTCGTGATCTCCATTGTAATATAATGAATGTCTTATCTGACTGGGAGACAGTAAATCTTTGGAATGTTTTAGAATTCATGTTTTTCCTTGATTTGGGATCTGGTCTTTATTGTTGAGTATCTTCATGACTTCATTGCAGCTTGTTTCCTCCTGCTCTGCGACATTTGTCTGTGAGCGTGAAGGGAATGTAGTTGTTACCAGAAATACTGCTAAATGGTCTTAAACTTTGTTCATAAGTTCTAAACTAATTAATCAACTGTTTCAGCAAATCATTAAAAATAGAGGAAAAAATTAATCTCAGAAGGACAATAGAATGATGTATCCCTCCAGTAAAAGAATTACTTTAGACCAAAGAAAAAAGATCTGGAAACAAAACCCACAGTACAAACTAAGCCATAACAATCTCGATTTTATCTTCCTTCTAAACTGTGAAATGCCAAGGAAAATAGAACATCTGTTGTAGGACACAAAAATGTTATGCTGTTGACTAAATTCCATGCTTGTTATTTTAAAGGAATTTAGGAAAAAGTGAGAAAAATAATGTCCCCCACCTCCCCCTGACACCTCTCGTAAAAGGTTGTTTTCTCATGCAATTAATTTTCCTTGCCCAGTCTCCTAGGGAGGATAATGTACTTGGTCAAGAAAAAAAGCATAACTGGAGTACTGATTGTCCCACAGTACCTTTGTCAGTATACTGTCCTCTACACTGCTGAAATAGGCTTTCCTGAGTCAGAATTCTGGGTAAGTCAGGGAGAAAATGCTGATAAAAATAAAAAAGGAAGAAAATATTCCCGTTCCACTCTTCCTCACTGAAAAAACCAGTCACTAAATGCTCCAGAATCCTGTCTATGCAACAAACATACGCATCTCCGTCATACTGAACAAGATAAAGGGGAAAAAATGAGACGTCTCTGTCATGTTAGATTTTACTTTAAGATGGATTGCATGTGAATCTGAAGCCAGGAAACATGTATCTTCCATCAGCTGTTTTTTTGTGCTGGTGACAATNATGTATAGAAAAATTTATATCATATTAACTTTAAAAAAACACATGCCATGGCTTAATCATAGTTATTTCCTGTTTTGTTGTAATTTAGTTATTTGAAGTTACAATTGCAAACTAAAATTACTTCAGTTAAATCAATCTTGAAAGATAGCTTTGGTCACATTTGGTGCATTCCTTTACAATTGTGAGTCTGTAAAGATTATTATTTTTTCCCCCTAAAATTTGCGTGCAGTATTTTCGTAAGTGCTAGTCTTGCAGTGTCTTTCTTAACTTAGTTACATCTCATTCAGTTTGTAAATTTTACTTCTAATTATACTTCCAAAGATACCTGCAACTGTTTCCAATGCCAGTACGTTAACACTATTTACTCTTTGAGTCATCAATATGCTGCAAGGTTCTGAGCAATCTAAAGGCAATCTGAAATATGCAGGATACCATCTAGTTCAGAACTGCTATTGTAACATCCCTTTCAGAATACGTTTGTTTATCATCTGGCAACTTTCATGCGCAAAGTCCATTTCACAAGTTCATTATATATTGTCCTCCAGTCTTGAGTGAGAGAGTTTTTTCACTGTGTTCAGAAACAGGCTGTTACTCCAAGTGACAAGAGGTGTTCAGCAGGTGATCTAGCTTTCTAAAAAGAAGGGGAGAAGATTTGGGGAAAAAACAAACAAACAAACAAAAAATCTTCACCACAACGAAACAGTTCGGTGTTAAAGAGTAAGAGGTTGATATCAATAGAATNGTCTGTGAGCGTGAAGGGAATGTAGTTGTTACCAGAAATACTGCTAAATGGTCTTAAACTTTGTTCATAAGTTCTAAACTAATTAATCAACTGTTTCAGCAAATCATTAAAAATAGAGGAAAAAATTAATCTCAGAAGGACAATAGAATGATGTATCCCTCCAGTAAAAGAATTACTTTAGACCAAAGAAAAAAGATCTGGAAACAAAACCCACAGTACAAACTAAGCCATAACAATCTCGATTTTATCTTCCTTCTAAACTGTGAAATGCCAAGGAAAATAGAACATCTGTTGTAGGACACAAAAATGTTATGCTGTTGACTAAATTCCATGCTTGTTATTTTAAAGGAATTTAGGAAAAAGTGAGAAAAATAATGTCCCCCACCTCCCCCTGACACCTCTCGTAAAAGGTTGTTTTCTCATGCAATTAATTTTCCTTGCCCAGTCTCCTAGGGAGGATAATGTACTTGGTCAAGAAAAAAAGCATAACTGGAGTACTGATTGTCCCACAGTACCTTTGTCAGTATACTGTCCTCTACACTGCTGAAATAGGCTTTCCTGAGTCAGAATTCTGGGTAAGTCAGGGAGAAAATGCTGATAAAAATAAAAAAGGAAGAAAATATTCCCGTTCCACTCTTCCTCACTGAAAAAACCAGTCACTAAATGCTCCAGAATCCTGTCTATGCAACAAACATACGCATCTCCGTCATACTGAACAAGATAAAGGGGAAAAAATGAGACGTCTCTGTCATGTTAGATTTTACTTTAAGATGGATTGCATGTGAATCTGAAGCCAGGAAACATGTATCTTCCATCAGCTGTTTTTTTGTGCTGGTGACAATTGCATGTAATGGATCATTCACAAATTGAAAGACTGTAGCAGGTACCAAGGAAGACTTGTTGGCCGTCAGAGTGCTTTCCTAAACAGGACCTTTCTGTGATTAGTGTGAAATAAAATGCTTCCTACATGAGCTCCTGTCAGAGGTTTTCTTGGATTTCCTGCTCATCCATTTTACTTCAGCAAGCCCTTGCCACCTGTAGTCATCAAAAAACCCCAGACTTTTGCTGTCCTTATCAAGCTTGTTGAGAGGTTCTTAAAATTCTTCATCTTTGGGTTTTGATCTGATTCAGTTTTGGCAAGGGAGATTTGAAGAAATCAGAACCTTCTGTACACATGAAAAAGTGTAGCAACTCATGACTTAATAATGTTATTTATAAATATTGTAGACAAAAGCAAATGTACAAAACTAAATTGCCATTTTTATGCATCTCAATTATATCAACTGAATATTATCTTCATGTATGCACATTAAATGATGATTTTCNGAAAAAACAAACAAACAAACAAAAAATCTTCACCACAACGAAACAGTTCGGTGTTAAAGAGTAAGAGGTTGATATCAATAGAATTTGTTTGGATTTTTTTCACCCTCTTTTCTGCTGCTTCTAGGTTGGGTTGGCTTAGTCAAGAGGCTGTTCAAACTAAATCATCTTAAAAAGACATAAAGTACAACTGTACGTCAAATGGGAGGGGTAAATCACACTTAGTTTTGAAAACTGCAGGAGACAGTTGGAGATAGTTCTGTAGATCTTTTAAGAGTGGGGCTGAGTAGCTGTAGACCACAGAATAGTGATGATTTTTAGTAGTTCCACGTTCAGTGTCTTAATACAGTGAGTATATATTTTCTCAATGCTCTGACTGGTTAAGCAAAGCATCTTTATAGTCAGCATGATACAGTTGTTCCTTTATTTCACCCAGTTCCTTCCCCCTAATGGAGCTTTCCTTGTGCTTCCTGAGCAGGCTGTGGGTCTTGGTATCATCGGTAATTACCGTGCTCTTCAGTAGTTTATGAAAAGCTCTTAGGTGCAAAATCAGTTTGAGTAGTTCCATTTAAAATCATTGTTTGCCTTTTGGGGGAGGGAGGAATAAGACTTTTTTTTTTTTTTTAAACCAGATTTCACTTTTGAACAAAAGAAAATTTATGTCCTTGCCAATGTAGTTTGCCATAACTTGGAGCAGGTTTATTGGTGCTGGCTCTGAATGATGCATTACTTAGTAGTTGTCACATTCAAGATTAAGCTTAAGCATTAAGATATTTTACATTAAGACTAAATATTAGGATATTTTGTCTGCAGTATTTTTCTCAGACCAGAAGGAAAACACTGAAGATAAAAGCTTTGAGCATGTAAGTATTTTAAATGGATACCTTTTTTTTTAAAAAAAAAAAAAGTTATGCTCTGTTGCTTTGGTTGAAACCATTTCTCTTTAAAGGTAAGTATGTTCTTGGATGGTTCTACCAGTTCTTGGCATCAGTCTTTAAATCAAAATATAAAGGAAAAACTATTTATAATTTGCATTATAGTTTTCCTTAATGCCTAATTAAAAATAGGCACCTGGAGTTTCTGTGCAAATAATTAAGCAACTATTTATAGTTTTCAAATGCAAAACAGAAAACAATCTATTTTTTCGCACTTTTCAAAAAGAAGCAAGTTTCAGCGATGTGAAGACGCAGACCCTTACTGATGAACACATGGCTGAAGGACTCGGTTTCCTTATTTAGTGAAAGTTCAGCATATCTGAGAAGACCATTTATTACAAGTTTATGTGGTTTTGCAATAATTGAATTTTGATTATGTTTTTTAAAAAAACAACACTTTCGTTTCTACTTAAGTCCTCAATAGAGACTTTTTGGAATATTCCTTATGTGGAGGAGAATGAGTCAGCAAGGAAAAACTGGATGTATTCAGTAATTCTTTGCCTTTGGCAGATTTTAATCTATACTCTGTTTTAGTTAATCCCAGCAAAACTGATCTGGTAAATCTGTTGTGCAGTACTGTCTGGCAAGGAGAGAAAATCCGTTTAAAATAACTCTTCATCAATCCTTACAACTATCTTCAGGTATCTAGTCATTGCACTGTTGATAGAGTATCTTATGTCCTTTCATCTAATTGTCAAGTATTATGGCATTCTTCTTCGCGGTCTTTATCTATAATGTACTGAGCTCTATGCTGTAGCATTGCAAGAAATAATTAGTTACAATGTAAGGGAACTTGCTCTAGAGAGCCAAGAAATAATTCCAATGTGTGGAAATGAGAAACAATCCCAGACATCAGGAATGTCACTGTTGAGAAACTAAGCAGGATTTTGAAGAGATCTTTTGGAGAAGATGAACTTTAGATTGGAAACTTGAAGTCTTCATCAGTTGTCAGGTATAATCTGAGGAAAAAAAATGTAAAATAAAAACAGGTAGGATTTCCAATAGAGCAAGACGAGGGAAAAAAAAATGGAATTTCTCTTGAAATATCAGTATAGGACTTGAAGGATTATGTTGAAGAGAGAAATTTGTAGGGGCAGGTAGATGACATTTTAGTGCTTTCGATGTTTGTTATTAGCCTTCTGTAGGGTTCTTTTACTTCGTTCTTCTCTTCCAAATTGGTAAATGGGAACTTCATTTTGCAGAGCAGTCATCTGTTGTTCATTACTGCATTACTGACATGTTTGTTGGTTTTAAGTGCTTAACAGTTCTTAAGCTTAGTGCCTCTTGGCCAGTAGTCAGTACAATGCCCAGGTAAGTTATTTTTTGTTCCCAAAAAAGCTCATTCCTTTGGAAACTTTGCATGATTGGGTTAGTATTTACGTTCAGGGAGTTGGGAAGCTGACCTTTTTCCCTGTTCACCTATGTTTCGTATGCTTTCTGTGGAAACATGGAGTTTAATTAGCATGCTAGCAAATCTGTTCACATGGCAATGTTAGTCACAAGAGCTCTCTTCTAACTTTGCAGGTTGGAGAGACACAGGGCATTGATGTCTGAAGGGAAGGGGGCAAGCTACCTTAATGTTCATTTCGTTAAGGTAAAATCAGAGAGGGTCGCAGGAAGGGATCTCATGTTCTGTGCCCGTTTCCCATTTCATCTGAACGTATTTTCAGCATTATCAGGTAGACTTATTACATGGCTCCCTACCACTTTTGTTTTGTGTGTACAGTTTCTTTGACTGTAAGTAGTAGCAATAGCTTTCACCATGCCTTAACTTTCTCATAACAATACTATAGTTATCTCCAATCAAAGGAAAAATAACTATGTCTTACAATGTTGTGTCATCTAAATATTAGAGACAGGCCTTAGACACCAAAACTGATTTTATGCTGAGCACCTCCATTGATTCATTGTGTGACCACTCTTGAGTTACCCAATTCCTGTAAAATGAATTTAAAACTAACATAAGACAAACACAATTGTTGACTTGCAGAAGGCAAGTGAAACAAAACTCAGAGCTGTAGCTCTTAGTGCTTATTTGGTCCATAATTCTCAATTGAAAAGGTGTTCAGTCGTGGTGCTGTGTCATGCTCTCAAGAAGAAGCTAAGAATACATCCATAATGTCCTGCTCTTCAAATGGAGAAACAAAAGAGTTTCCATTTGATCTTCACTTTGTTTCTGTGGTGCTCATGTAGCTGTATCCATGTTCACTAAGAATACTTCCATCTCAAAACAGCTATTTTCCTTTATGAAGAGGAAAATTTAATTGCAAGCAGCAATAGGAAGGCCAGCTGTCTCAGAAGTAACTTCTACTTGCCCTCTGAAAAATCCACTTTTGGGTTTCGGTGGGGGGGTGCGCTTCTTTTTGGAGAAAGGCAGTTTGTTTTTTTTAATCCATGCTTTTTCTTAAAATCCATGCCCTGAGAAGCCTGCATGCTCTTAGCTGTTTAGAAAGGAGCTGGTGTACATGGACCAGAATACAGTAGTAAGATTCAGAAAAGCAGGAAGATTTTGTTAGTGCTGGACCTAACTTTGGGTCCTCACACTTCCACTGGCATCTCTGCCTTTCATGAGGTGCCCAACCATTTGCAAAATTTGGCATTAAATTTTCACAGATTTCTTTCAAAAAATGAATCTCCAAACTTTATTGTACTCTTTTGTCCTGTTTCCTTAAGGGAAGGGAAGTGTTAAATTTGTATTTGTGTACTATTTTCCTTGACTCCCTTGCTGTTCACCTCACTAATTCAGAGGCATTTGAGCACGGGAGATGTCCATGCTATCTTGCACTCTCACACAGCCCATCATCTGTCAGGAACTGGAAATTTGTGCCTAGGATTTGTAGCGTTATCGTACTGGTAAAGGTTTGGAAAGGGCATTCTCTTCGGTGTGGCACTTCAGCCCTAGAATAGTAAGCTTTTCTAACAAAGAGCTCAGTCAGATGAATTAGGTTAATAAATATTTTGTTGCTTATAC
>VZTQ01003932.1:0-15192 GCA_013400755.1 Pelecanoides urinatrix | reverse complement strand
GGGGTTAAACCACGACACCCCAGAAATAGAAGTCAATTTCTATTGGCACATCAGCTTTGCTTATATATAGGCATTGAGGGCCCTGTGTGCCACTCGGGGCAATACCAGGACAAAGGAAGGCTCTGATAGTCTGGCATAGAATGCAACATTTTGTTTTTCCTATGCTACTACTGCAGGTATCAACACTTAACTGTTACCTGTACCCAATGCAATTTCACACTAATCCCAAAACCAAGCTTAGAAAGAAAATTGAGCCCTGCAAAGCTGCAGTTAAGCTATTGTATTTGTGTCTTGGAACTGTCAGCAGAAATAAATGCAATCCAGGGACCCTGAAAGACAATTGAGAAAGCACGGGCAATGTTTGGATTGATCTTGTCACTGAACTAACTACAAGGTCTAGAGCACTGAGGTCAACACAGCAACTCTGAATTGTGGGTACATGGTTCTCAGAGTAAGCTCAAGGTCTGAGACCAGCAATAACATGCTACAGAAAATAGGATTGTACATGGTTATCCCTTGCAATCTATGAACAGCCTTTTTCAGTAGGAATTCTATTTCAGACCAACAACTTTGTTCAGCTGCTGCCATTTCCTTCCTTCCTTCCCTTCTTCTTCCCTTTTTACTGGGGACTCCAGCAGGAAGGAATAAAAGGAAGCAATTTGCAGTGTTTTATGGGGGGTCACTGCAGATCATTAAAAAGGAAAGAATGTACAAAACCCAATTGACTCCCCACTGTTCATTCCCTTCTCCCCTTGCTCAAACCAGGAGTGCAGACAGGTCTGTTTCATTTCTGTTCTGTTTTTTCCTCCTCTCCAAGGAGCTAGTGCAACAGTGTGTTGGGTGTGTATTTATTTATTTATTTATGTAAACAGGTGTTAAGATCCTGCTTGTTCTGCTCAGGCACTACCCTAGATCTGAGGACAGCAGGAATAACTAACAGCAGCAGAGGACCAACTGAGTACCCCAGAATGTAGCTTAGCCGTGCAGCAGCGTAAATATGGAATCAGAGTCTAGATGAAAGATGGCATTTCCAGCCTCCACCAACATTGCCACAGAGTATTTGTGTTGCCAACTTGAGGCATGACAGCAAGAAAAAGGGCAAATCCTGAACCTCATTGTGATGGCAAGGTGCAGCACATAAATGTGTCATCCTCCAAGCAGCAACTGGTTTTACTCAGCACATAGACTCAGGTCATGTTCTCTGAGAAGGTGGAAATGTGTGTTTTGTACCTTTGCACTTAAGAGAACCCTGGACTTTGCATCCTGGCTCTAGAGACTTAACTTCAGAGTCAGAGAATAAACTATTATCAAGTATACAACCCATGGTGATGACTGTACTTCCACAAAACTTAACGATTATTCCAATTATGGAAGGAGCTGTGAGATGCAATCTTGGCCACCAGAACTCTCCTACACATCATACATAGCTCGGGGGCTTTCATCATGCTGTGAAATGCTCATCAAAATAGAAACCTAATTAACACCTCTTATAAGTCTACGAAAAGTGATTCACCAGTGTTATGCTGTAAACAGCAATAACTGGATTCCTTGAGCACCTCAAGCAATGTCATTCACGTACGCACCTGTGTTGTGTTGGCACAGCCCTTGCAAAGGTGCACATTGTCAAGAGAATTACTCGGGACAGAACTGAGCCATATGATTTTCCAGACTCCAAACCAGATTATAGCCTAATGATTACTTTCACTACACAGTTAAGACACACAAACACAAGTTGTTCTAAAAGACCGCTCAACTATTAGCTGTTCAAGACAATCTGAGTACACGTTGACAATTAGAGGAATAAAAGGGAGAGGTTTAATATTTTTTTTAAAATAAACTTTTAATGTGCTATGTAGGCATGATCACTACAAGATATTCTACTTATACACAATACTACACACTGCAACACACCATATTTTCACTGTACATTACAAAGTCTGGGAAGAATATTCCTTCACTGGAAAAATATCATACAATCATTTAAATAAACAAAGACAACATTACAGTGCAAATAAAATCCTGGTTTCATTTATTCTGTAATTACCGAGTACTTTCTAAAAGTCTTGTTAAAAAATAATCAAAAAAACCTTCCCACAGACAACGAACATTTTCTGAAATGCTTTCCTCTAGTTGAACCAAGAATCCTGATCTGATCCTTGAAGCTGTAATAAACTATACAAATGTGTATGAAGCATATTGACCTGATTTGTATTAAGCAAAGGATGCCAAAGAAAAATCTGCAGACAGCAATAAAGTGTCACCTGCTGGGTTCAGCTAACTTCCGATCAGGCCCATGACAAGAAAGATTTGGTACAACAGTCATCTCCATGAGCTAAAGACAATGTGCTTAAGGAAGCCTGGCAAGGCCTTGGTTAACCATAATGTTGATTTCCACTGCTAATTGTTGTTAGGGAGAGTAGGGGCTTACTTTTCCATTACAAAAGAAGCAAAACCAGGTCATAGAACAGCAACAATGCCGGATTCTCAAAAATACACTTCAACATGCAAAAGAAGAAATATGACATATTTCTGTCCCAAGGGACATGACGGAGTTGCCAGAGCCCGCACAGGCAAAGGCTCAGACAGCAGCAGATACAATCTGATTTGTAACCTCGGTGAGCTCTGCCACCTTCATGAACTCCTACCCTGGTGAGAGAAGAATATCTTAGCATATCTTAGAATAACTTAAAAATGCCTATATGCTCTTGCGAACTGGGTGATGTTAAGAGGAGAACGATGACTTCTGCAATGACTTTAGGAAAATAAAAGGCACGTGTAGGTGCATAGATGAAAAAAGGGATGTTTCATTTCACTTGGAGAGGAATGTTTTCTCTTTCTACTCCATTGTGCCATCCTTCTCTCAGAAAACCAGTAAGAACCTCGTCCAATGCAGCTTCAAATTCTGGGTGAGATAGGGACAGTTTGACCCACTACTGTCGCTGCACAGAATGACACTGGGCTCCTCACATAGGTGTGATCCACTCCTGTTCAAACTGTGTTGGATGTCATATAAAGAACAAGACAGGCTTAAAAGGAAGCAGAACATTCATCACTGATGACATTTGATGGGACATCCTTGAGGTTCTTATCAGATTAGACAATACAATGAAGCACTACTTTTACAGGCAGTAAGTCGTTATTCCATTACATAAAAGGGACTAGTAGGTAAGAAAGCTAAATTAAATAACACACAATTTCACAGTCCTATTGCATTCTGTAAAATACATAAACTGCATATAACCAGTTTGCTACTACAACAGCTGATGGGTTAATGCACAACATTCTAGACGTAGGTGGGAGATGGCACAAAGTGAGGACTACCAGGCTACTGATTCCCCAGTTCCAATTTCTGCACAAGTGTATTTTTTTCACTTATACCATTCAACAAGCACACAGAGCATGTAGAAAATATCTCTCAAGTGGATGGGCACTGAGTTGGCAGGACTAAGGTACAGAACAGCTTCTGCAGTGCTTCTGGCTGACAGTGACTGAAATACAGCGGGAGGCTTCTACTCATGATGAAAACAAACAATGGCCAGAAGATATGTGTCAAGGGACCATGTTTTAAGAATGCCTTGGTACACCAGAAGAACAAATTCTGCTCTGCTACATACCACCGTTCTCATTTACACAGCCATGTGTAAAGCCATCTTATGGAAAGGCAGTGTGACACACACTTGTTAGTCTGCTACCTCACTGGGACAACCATTTGATCTGGATGAATGAGGAAGTGAAAATTTTGCCTACTAAAGCTTTATAAAAGCCTTTGACCACCCTATGCATAAATAGTAACCCACATATTAAAATGACTCATTCTCAACTACTTAAAACATTACACTGTAACACCCCGAACAGAATTAGCTGACTGCATCTATGAATGAAACTTGCAAATGAAGACAGTAACACTTGAGAGATTATTGTACCAAAAAGGATAAAAATATATAACAAACTACTTTTTAATTATATTCCCTATTCATAAATAATTGACCATGATTTGCTTTCACAGAATGATTTTAAGATTGTGTGCCTAATAGGAGTTCAACATTTGACTACCCCAAGAAACTGCATTAAAAAACCAAAACCCACCAAGCTAAGTGACCACAGCCACAGGGGCTTGCCTGCTAAGCAGGTCCTTCTCAGGTCCACCAAGAACATCCTAGGGTCCCTCAAAGTCAGGTTACTCTTTCAAATGGACAACTTTCTCAGGGTACCAAGAGAATAAAGGTTGCTGGTGTTTTACTGCTGAGAAGAACTTGTTAATTCTGCTCAAAACATGGAGGAAGAACTTTCATTGTGAAGTACTTTCATTCACAGAGAAGCTCTGGGAAGGTTATCTGTTTTACTTGCCCTAAAATAAGATTTCTTTCTCTTATGTAGAAGCACAGTTCTGGAGGCATGACGCAGCATAAGAGTACCATACACAGTCCCATACACAACCCTGCAGAGTGCCCATGTTCCCAAGACTAAAGGCTGCCGCTCTCCATCACAGACTCAAGACTGAATTCCTGCTATGAATTCTGTGCAACCCAGCTTACCTCTCACCTCCCATCCACAGGAAGGGGTGAGACTAGGTTACTAGAGGGTCCGCACAGCCACAGGGTAGAGCAGCGACAAGTGTTCTGCTCCTTTGATAGGCAGCTTTTTTGTGGTGTAGTAGTGGATGACTTCAGGAACACTGTCGAAGGGAGGGCTGTTCTGACCCAGGATGTATTTCTCTTTGGTTCTCATCAGTTTCATGTGCATAAAACCTTGACTGCTCCTGCAAGAAAAGCAAAGCGTTAGTTCATGCTTGTGCATAGGAAAGAGGGGAGCAGCACCACAACAGGCTCTCCTTCCTGATGTAAGGGAATGTAGGAGAACAAACTGCAAGTAGTTGCTGGGTGACAGGCCAAGACAGTGGCCAGACTGACAGACAGTGACTGCTAGCTGCAAACCCCCATGGATAGTCAAACACAAAGGCAGCCTAAGCTAGTGTTTTGTTTTCACCACCTGTGCTATCTAGATCCAGGTGCAAGGCTGTCTTACCCTGGAATTGATCCAGAGGCATGCCAGAGGACAATCCCTTTCCTGTCGTCCCACCCCCAGTGTTTTCCTGTGAACATTTACTTTTCACTGCAGCCAATCATTACTTCTGGACCAAAAGGTTTCATTGGCTTTGGCCTGTCAGAAGCCTGAGGATCTCTTCATAGACACATAGGCAGGCCATGAGCCTCACTCAGATGAGGAAAGGCTTGCCCTGCCCTGTCCTGTGGAGACCACACCCATTCTACCTAGAACATGCCTATGTGCAGAACCTGGTGGCTTCAGTTGGGAAAACTTCCTCAGATAAGCCCATTCCCAAGATTAATGGCATAAAGACTTTCACGTGCACTGTACTAAGCAAAAGCTGCTATCCTGCAGCCTTTCAGCAGGCAGAAATGAGCCTGTGACTTCCAGACCAGAAGCATTCAATTCCTAGACAACCTGCCTGCCTGTACAGCACGCTGCCTCTTTGAGGGAAGGTTCATGATTACACAGGGAAGAGAAGAATGGCATGGTAACTGCCCTGTCTGCTCCTACAAAAGCAACTCATCCAACATAATGCCACTCTGATGGGTAGCATCCACACTGCCATATAGTATAGTAGGTGGTAAAGCCGACCTCATTTCTTCCCAGCAGTGATCCTTCAGTGGCTGCTGTCTTTAGCATGTCATACAGGCTATTTTAAGAGTGTAGAGTTTAGCCAGGACAAAACAAGAGCAAAGGACAGCTCCTACACTTCAAGACATTCAATGAGGCCTAGAGGGTTTTTACAGCTTGCTGATGTCCCACTCCCTAACTTTCTGGCTCCAAACCACTGTTTCTTCCAAGTGTGTCCAGGGATAAAGACAATAGTGTTAAAATTGGAGTCAGTCCGTGTCAGCAAGGAAACGCAGTTTAAGATGACACAGAAAGGTACAGCAGGAAAAGAAATCATGCCATGTTAAAAGCAGCTGCTCTCTAAAATCTGCCATTTTCTAGTTAGCAAGTGTAGCATTCCCTCTGGAAGGGATTGTGCTTGTAGCACAATCAAGTTCATATCTTTCAGATATATTCAACAATTCTCTGATGAAGTGACCCTTTCTGGTGAACAGAAACCACTGCAGGCACTGTAATTATAGCTCTACATGCTTAAAATCTTGCTTTAAATATCAATTTCTTAGAGGAAAAAGATCTCTTTCAAATCATAATTGCTCTCTAAATTATTCCCTTTAAACAAGAGTGGCATCTTTAAAAACTTTATTATGAGGACAGATGTATTATTCCTTTCCTTCAGTTCATGAATCTTGCTTTGCTACAAAATGCCTTAAAAGTGTGCAGATAAATTAATGGAATCACAGGTGCATGCTAATTTCAGGAGTGTAGCAAGAACTGCCAAGTGCATTTTAATGCAGAAAGGGCAAGGACACATGCCCTTTTTCAAACAGAAAGAAAATGCATATAATGTAAACAAACGGCTTCAAGCTATCTATTCATGACAGCCAGCTGTTGCTTCCCTAATAAGGACCTATGCAGATACTCAGGTTTGGGTAATACATAGTCATTGAGTTTACAGTATATGAAGTCTATGGCTACCAGAATTCCACAAACGAACAAGCAGCATCTCCTCTATATTATGACAGGTCAGCCTTTTGGGAGGCCACACTGTTTGTGAAAGTGAGTGAAAAAGAATGTGACCTAGAAGTTATGGATAGCAGCCTAAAGGAATTCAACGAAGGCATACAAAAGCTTCTGCCCTTGGGATGGAATAAACCCAGGCAGCAATACAAGCTGGGGCATCACTGGCCAGAAAAGGAACTATGGTGGATAGGGGACAGAACATGATGAAACTGTTTGCCTATGAAGGCCTACTGCAGCCTGGGCTGTGTTGCAAAAGTGTAGCCAGCTGCTGTAAGAAAGTGACTACTTCCTCTACAGGGCACTGGTGAGGCTGCATCTGTATCTGTAACTGCATCTGTATCTGTAACTGTAACTGGTGTAAGGGCCCCCCATAAAAAAGAGAAGCCAACTGGAACAAGTCCAGAGCAGGGCCACTAAACATGGTCTGGGGGTGGGAGCACATGATGTAGGAGGATGGGCGGGAACTGTATCTGTTCAGTCTGGAGAAGAAAAGGTGAGATGGTTGTCAGGTTGCAGTCATCCATTGCCTAAACAGGAGAGTTACAGAGAAGACGGTGCTACACAGTGAGTCAACAAGCACAAGCCGCAACAAAGAGAATTCCCATTGAGCATAGGGAAAAGCTTCTTCCTCATTAGAGTGCTGCAGCCCTGGGACCAGGGTCAGACAGATCAGGAGGTTTCCATCCTCAAAGTTTTCCAAATTTGCCTGTACAAAGCACTCAGCAAGCTGATGGTTGGTCCTGCTTGGAGCAGGGAGTTGGACTAGACACCTCCAGATGTCCATTCCCAACTAGATCTCCCTCTAGGGAGGGAGACTAATAAGACTTCTAAGTCTATGATTAATCTTTACCATTTATATATTTTCAGAAACCACTAAGTAGAGCTTCTAGTTCAATAACAATTTTGATTTGAAACATTTGTAAAAATCTATTATTAAAGAAAAAAGATCTAAAAAGAATCAAAGAAACCTGTGAAATTAAATTTCAAGACTCCTAGGTAAAACTTTCCTGAAATTGAAAATGTGTTTTTTTGTGCAATTATTTCACAAGAAAGCACAATACAATCCACCTCCATTCCAAACTAGGCACAAAACACTATTAAGGGGAAGATCTGCAAAGGGGACAAGTTTTGATACCTGAGAGGTTCAAGAAAGTGAGAAGTCAATCCAATGTGATGGCAGAGACTACAAGGTGCAGGCTGCATGGCAGATTGCTCACCTCCTGCTGTTTGGTTTTGCCCTTTGCCAACTAGCCAGCAGGAATGACATCACCTTGCAGTTGTTTGTAGAGAAATCCTGCAGTTAAGGGAATGGGACTGTAGACAAGTTATTGTCCTGCACGCAGGTCTATCCTAGTCTGACACAAACGCTGAGGAGCCAGCTATCCTAAACCGGGCAGAAGAGCAACTACTGACTCCTGGAAGCAGGGAACATGGTACTTTCCTGTGCAGTTGTGCATTTTAGAATAATAAAGTCTTCTTTTTTTTTTTTATTTTATTGGTGCCATCTACAAATTGTCAGCTCAGACCTGGGAAAGCAAAATCTGATTGCATGGAAAAAAGCTGAGAACACTTTAGCATAATGGGTTTGCCAGACAAATACATTGGAGACCATCAATAAGCTAACGCCATGGCCAGCTGAGAACCAGCTCCTTTGGGGTAAGTAACCTCTCTTCTCCTCCCTTCTCTTTTCTCCAGCTCCTTTTGGACCAGTGTTATGACAGTCAGAGCTTCAGACCATTTGCTTACAAACAAAGGAATATTTCTGCTGCTGTTTTTTCCCTTCACTGCAAAGCAGCTGAAGCATGGCATGAACTAATAGTTCTGTGATTGTATTGTTTCACCAAAGCACTTTCTATAGCTCATAGTGATGCTGCACAAGGCAGCTCCAGAAGCCCTACTTCTTATCAAAAGAAGGATCTTGTCAATTTATCTTCCTTTGATAAAAAATGTTTGAAGAGCAAGCTGCACTCACAGAAAACTCCCCAGCAGGTAACACATCTCATTAATGTATGCAATCTTTAATGCAATTCACACTAATGCTGGATATCACTCATTATCACAACAAAAAGAAATTTTTGATCAAGAACACCACAAAATTCTGCTAATGGAATTGACAAAATCACCCACTTCTAAAAAGCAAGATATTTAATAATACATTATGTAATTTTGCAGCTGCTGGTGCATATTGCTGCAGCTAGTATGTACCTCTTACACCTCTTACTTTTCCTGGTAATTGCTCAATAAATTTTTCATGAAGAATATAGGGCAACACTTATACTAAATCAATTCCCTTCATGATAGAGGATTTGCATACAAACCTGCAGGTAGAAGGGTCACCCTCATCTCTCATAAGCAGTAGTATGTAATCCACATACAGTTTGCATTACAAGGACCAAAACTCCATCACTGTTTTCTGAGATTTCTATCTTATTTCACGGCAACAGGATGTCACCCCACATCCCTTCTTTTCAGGAAGTTTGGATCACAATTTTTAAGGGGTGTAGTCCTGCAATGTTAAAATCAAAAACAAAGCAAACTGACTTGTGGGGTAGAAGGATTAAGCTCAATGAATGAAGATCCTCTTCCTGAATTCACTGAACCACCACTTTATGATCACAGCCCTTTGTGACATTTGGGTCATTTAGCCTTTGAAAGCTGACTGACTAAGACTAACACACCTGGAGATTTTATTTGCATATAGCTTTTCTGTTAAAACCAACTGCTAGCCAGGATCTTTATGGAACATCCCAGATGATTCAACTGTCAACTGGCCATGTGCAGATGAAAACTTGTGAGGTTATCTTCATTCAGCTATCAGTAATCTTCAGTCATCTTCATTCTCAGCTATCTCCTTTGATTATTCAGTAACATCTCCAAAAGTCCTCAAGCATTAACTCTCATTTTCTTTTCAAGGCAGTACGTTGGAAAACTATGAGGAAATTGATGGCCATCTAGCCTAGCATTTTGACTGTTGAAAAGCAGTTATTTCCCACCTCCATATTATCTCATGTCCTACCTGCTTTGTATTTTCTACNGACTCAATCATTTATCACATCCCCTTCAGCAAATGTGGAGTTTCTTCAGCTTTTAGAGTTAGAGCAGGTCAAAACCTAGAGTTTCCCTTTTGCAGGCTTTCCCCTTAATAGCATTTTGTGGATGGTTTGAAATGAAGGTGGATTTTATTGTTGTTTCTGGTGAAATAATCCCACAAAAATCATGTCCTAATCTATTTCTTCCCATGTATTTCTATGTTTTCTTGGTTCTCCTAAAAAAAACCCCATAATTACTTTCATTAATTAAAACCCAGTCTGAAATGGATTTCAGAGGTCATTTTCTGTGAAGGCTGAGAAAGAGTAGAGGTGACGAGGAGCTGTATGAAATTCACCTCAAAGTTTTCCAATGCCAAGCATGCAAATTTTCTGTTCATGAAGGAAAAGAATTCAGAAGCAAGAACATTCAGTCAATGAACTGATTTTACTGATTGCTAGTGTTTGCAGCCAATAGTTATCACCATTTTGTTAATGATGGGCTGAGTTCTAATTTCTGTACTGGCTACTTTTCTGGCTGTCCAGAACTCTTTAAATTAAGCATTATTCCAGGCTTACTGGTGGATGAATGCAAAAATATGTTTTTGAATACTTTCCTCCTTCATTCCTTTCCTGTCTCCTTTTAGTTTCCAAAAATTACATTGTGAACCTGTTATTTGCCTTCCTTGTTCCAAGTAAACCAACTGAGCTGTCACTAGTTGCAGGTAGAAATATCAAACCAGACTTTTCTCATCTTCTAGAATGAAAAACAAATTAAGTTGGAAGAAAGTCACCTTAGCAGCTGGAAGCCATGCCCTTGAATTAAGCACTTCCAGGTGTATAGGATTTGAAACTGTTCATATCTACACTAAGGATTGTTCTGTGCTGCCTCTCTTTCCTCATTTGTTCTTGAAGTCTGTCTTACAGACTCCCCTGTTCTGGTATACCTCTACTCATAAAAAATCAGTGCCTACTAGTAACTGGCAAGGGCAGCATGCATCCACACTTGCTTAACAGCACTATTGCTGCTAGACCAGTGGCTAGGATTATAGGGACATTGTTCAGAAAGGATTCTGGAAGTTGTACTCCTCTCTCTTTCTCTCCTCCACACTCTTTTGATCTAAACTCTGATTTTAGTATGCAGAGAGATTACTGAAATTGCAGGTAGCGATGAGGAAAAAACCTCATGGTTGAACTGGTGGTAAATCAGTTTCTGCTTAGTTTTTAAGCACTATTGGAGTCTACCTGTACAAGTACAAGCAGAACCTGTGCCTTATAGTGAGTAGTCCTGGTTTTGGAATACAGATTTCTCAACTTTTTCAACAGCAATAACTATTAGAATCTGCCAGGCCCATGGTTTTCAAAGAGCAGAACCTAAATGGCAATCCCAAATTCACATATGTGAACACTGATGAAAGCCAGTGCCTTGAAGAGATGAGACATACACATTTTGCAAGAGAAGATGCTGGGACCTGACCTAAGTCATGTGATATTTTTACTATGTGAATTCTGAATATCACTATGGTTTCTCAAATGTTGCAATAATTCTTTCCCAAGTTTTTGTTCAACTGAGGGAAAACAGTGACAAAACCGTGCCGCCATAGACAATATTCACTCCTTCCTTTACTTACTGCGACTGTTCCCATGAGTTTCAAATACAGAACAGGAGAATTCCTACTTGCTAATCCCTGCAACAAATTGCTTTGTAACTCTCCAGCGCAGATGTTTACACAAACACAACACTTGATATATGAGTAATAGTCATACCTTGTTTAAAATGTTTTGCAACACAACCATAAAACCAAGTAACTTTGAATTTCAGCTTTCTCACACATTTTCCTTCAGTTTTCAAAACCCATGGGATTTTGAAAAGGATGGGAAAGGAATTGTGCAGACAGCTCATCAGACATTGCTTTTTTTTGATCTTATGGCTGAAGTGTGATACAAGAATGTTCAAGAAATATTAATTAGACACTAAAACTAGTATTTTTTCCGAGAAAATGTTAATGGCTTTGAAACATCATTCATGTTCACAATCAGAAAAATTAGGCAAGCCTTCTGAACACTGTTCTGGCTGAAGAAAGTGCTGTTTTGTCAGGACAGATTTTCTGCATTCATTTTGATGAAATGTCACTTGGACAAGGAAAAAAGCAGTAACTGTGCAGTAATGTCAGAAAAAAAACATTCTAGCAATGTAGGAAACACATGTTGTTTTGAAATTCTGAAATGCCTTTCAAGTTCACAATTGTATTTTATATTATATGCTGTCATCTTGAGCAAAACCTATAGTATTTCAAGCCAACCTGCAACAAAGAAACAAATTAAAATCTCCTCTGAAAAAGAAAAGCTCATGGTTTTCCCCCAGATGAGTGATTACTTCAAAAAATCCTGTACTGGAGACATTCAGAGGCTGACCTGACCACTGCTTTTCCTGTCTCAGCTCTCTTTTTCAAGCACAGAATACACAACACTCTCATTCCTTATCTGACAGCCACTTTCTCCATGGTACAATAAACAATGTCTCTTCCCCTACTAGCATGGGCTAGCAGTGTCCATTACAACAGCATCCAACTTGTGTGAAGACCACTCTATTGAGCCTAGGCTTCATTCTCTATAACCAATTCCCATCTGCGGCTTTGAAGGTAGTAAGGATGTTTAGCTTGTTGGAGTTCTGTAGAATTGACAGAATCCTTGCTGTCTACTAACAGCCAGGTCCCTATCATTACTGTTTAGGCCAACAGCAGACTAGTAATACACTTTTAAATACTTTTATTCAACTACTGATTTAGAGAGCCATCAAAAATCACACTACCTCTTTATAAATTATATTGACAGGAGGAAACTTGTATCTTTTTACAATATCACAACAGTTACTTTCCAAGAATATATTACGTGTTTTAAATCAACGAAAAGGTACCAAGTTCAGCATTAACCCAAAACCTACCCAAAGTCTATGTTCTCAACTTTGGAAAACAGGACCTCTTCTACAGATCAGTCCTGCATTTTCATGATGACAAAAAACTTCGCTTGCAGTCCCTTTCGCTATTTAGGGAAAACCACATGACTGTTTATGAGTCCACAGGATCAGGATGTCAGCAGACACCATCCTCTCTGAATTCAGTTCTGTTCTCCCTCCAGTAGCAATGATTGAGCAGAAATTATTTGACAGAACATAAAGCAAAGCCATTACTGCTTTTACTCACAGTCTGCACATTTAGCTGACTTGTGAAGATTAGCTAAAATCTAGAATAGCCACATTTCCCAAAACTGAAATGTGAGTCAGGAAATGAAGTGGTGCAGACGTGGTGCAGAATGCTGCAAAGAGCCTCGGGAAGGGGAAATCCTGACTGAAAGAATTAGCTATTACAGCCCAGCCAGTAGCTGGTCTTCATTGAGCAAGATTGAAACATAATACCCTATTCTGAAATGTTCTGTTGTTACATTAGGAAGGCACCTCTATGAGCTTGATGTGCAGTGAAGTCATTGCTAAACACCTAAAACACACTTGTGAGAGAGAGATTGCTCTCCTCTTCCCTTTGCACATCTAATTCCACTTCTTTCAGCAGCCTGCTTGCTAGTAAAGAATGGAGCTTACAACTAGGCATTTCAAGGCAGCCAGAGACTGGGAGCCCTGGTCACAACACAGTTACCAGGAATATGGTTCTTCAGTTTTTACCCAACCTTATGAAATTAAAACTGAGTTTAAGGAAACAGTGGGAGAGTATGAGTGAGCCAAATACCTACAACCCTGAAGGAAAACAGAGAAGAAGAAACACAAAGAACAACACAGGGCTACTGGATGAGGTCAAAAGAATGCCTAGCTGCCCCTCAGGCCTTTGGGATCATTTTGTTCAGGGAAGGTAGACCATATTTCTTCCCTCTTCTGCTATAGAGAATTTAAACAATGCTGACAAGGAGGCCCAGCTCGCTGGATCACAATCCATAGAAAGATGCTTTTTGCCTCAAACACTTGTCATCAACAACAACATTTCCTTGTTTATAGCTGAGATGAACAACACATGAACCTGTGTATCATAAAGACCTTCTCTGATGCCCCTAAAGGTAGCCAGTTCACATGTAATTATTTTTCCCTGGGTAAACTGTGGTATCTCAAAATAACAGACATTGACATGAGCAACTTAAACTATCCTGATGAATGTTTTTCCTACAAATGCATTTTAATTTGGTAATAAAGCAACTCTGATGCTTGTTTCATACATTTTGAACAGTCATTTTTTGAATTTGAATCAGACAAACAACTCATGTAAATTCCCCATGCCAGTTGAATCTGTCCACAGATCCACAGAGCACAGAAAGCTTTCCTGCTGTTGGAAAAGACGGTCTTCAGAGATGCCTCCATTATGCAATATTCAGTTATATTAAATTCAAATGAGCAAGTGCTACCATCTTTTAACTTTTCAAATACAGGTAATATTTGTGTAGATTCTCATTGCCAGACATTGCTGTGTTTTAGGAAACCTAAAATTAGTCTTTTGTTACTAGAGAAAAGAAAACCATAAACCAAAAAACTAGACTAAGAGGGTTTGCTTTTTTTTTAAAAAAAAAGCTTGCCACATGAAGCTGAAGAACAGACTTTAAATCACTGCCATTTAATCTCAATACAAAATCAGGGTGTCATTCTTCCTTTTTCCCTGAATCAGAAACATATGACATTTAACTGAAAATAATGCTGACTCACTCATGCTGGTGAAGGTCCCCAAGAAGCAGAAACACACCTAAAAGACAGTGGTGAATATGAATGCCTAGAGGATGGATGCAACATTCAGACAGGAATAGATGCTGCAACTTTTGCCCAAGAATCATCTTAGAGACACAGAGCTACACAATTACTAGTGCTTACCTCACCTCACAAAGCAATTCCACATCCCACTGACCCACAGATCAGCTACTTTCCCATTTCTATGACTAAGTAGAATAATTTTGGCCTAAACAACAATAATAATGAAGAAAACATAGGGTCATCGATCAAGCTATGCAATCACAGATGACAAAAGTAACTCACTGGATTTCAGTATCAACCCAATCAAATACCAGAACATTGCTTTAATGAACCAAAATGGAAAAAGGTAGTGCTACTACATATTGAAACACAGGTGTCTTTGGCTCCTGTAGTACTCAGGTAGGCTTGGAACTGCATTTTAGAAAAGTCAGTTTCAGCTGTCTAATTTTGTCCAATTGTAGCCAGCTTTGTCAGTCTTTCGACAACCTATATCCACAGGGTGATTTTTTTTTTTGAACCTAAATTAAATGTCTATCTTTCTACTCTTTAATGTGATTTATTTATACAGTTACACAACAAAGATAATTTTATTATTTGTCCCAAAATGTGCCAACAATTTTTACACATTTTGCAGTGAGAGCACTAGTAGTACAGAGCCAGAAACTTAATACTGGAGTTCACTGCCTTTTTCCAGTCAACCTTCATGTATATATAAGCATACAAATCATCCACATTCACAGCAGAGTTTGCTCTCAACACAGATTAAAGACATGGACCTGTTGGAGT
>VZTQ01003923.1:0-14907 GCA_013400755.1 Pelecanoides urinatrix | reverse complement strand
GGGGTTAAACCATGACAACACAGCATTTTCCATGTGAGGTGTTTAATTTTATTGGGGGGGGAATCAAGTCTGACGGCTTTAAAATTTGTTATTCTTCTTTCAATAAATATCTAAGAATATGGTCCCTTTCCCCTAGAGACTGATATCACAGCTACAGCCTGTAAACGCTGCTTGAGAACGAAAACTAAGTAAAGCAGTTGGAGCTGGAATCAGTTTCACATTATTCCCAGAATGGGTAAAACTCCAGTCTTTCCTCTGTATGGAGAGTATGTGGGAATAATACAAGGGAAAAAAAGTCTCATAATTCGTTTCTTCTAAAACCATATTCCCAAACTGCCCCTGTTGAATCATATCAAATCTCGAAGTCTAATTCTTGTAACTAAAATCTCTCTTCAAGAAAACACCCAGACTGTGCTTGCAGCCTGCTCTGATTGGTATGAGAGAAAACTGGTCCACAAAATTAAATATATTGGTCTCTACTGCCCCCTATATAAACAAAAGACAGTGACCGGATACTTTCTACAAAGCAGTATCTTTGAAATATCAGGAGAAAACCCACCATCCATTCCTACAAACATCAGATTCTGCCAGACAGGAGTAACATCTGAAGGAGTAGACCTAAAAAGGTCATATCTGAAATAGCATAAATGAACTAGTGAAGAAAAAAATCATCATTTCAATACTCCAGACTAAACATCAGCACTTCACTGTAAACTGTCACACTCTAATGAAACAAAAATGGTTAAACTCCATATGAAAACATTTTTAATACATTCTATTGGCTTCATGTAACATATTTAAGGGAAAAGCACCAGTGACCACATTTAGACTATTTCCATTACCTCACTTTTTGAGAAGGTTAAACATGGAAAAATATCTTCCCGATAAATTTTGTCCAAGAAAGGACATGTTCTGTCCATAGTAGGCTCATCCTTCCAAGATCTGAATTCATTGTACAAAGATAGGTCAGCCTAGAACACACACAAAGATTCACATATTTTAGTACTGCAATTATCACACTAGTGTCTGTCATTTGCAAATAGCCATAGGTAAATAATGAGCATTAAAACTAAATGCTTTCCATTGCACTGTGAAAGAATGCTATCGTGCCCTTCTTAAATCCCTTTCCTAAGACTGTAAATATAAGCAAATCAAAATATATCATTTTGAAGACACAAAGGTAATGCATTCACTGGTCACCACAACACCAGGGACAAGCTAATTACCCCTCTCCCATTTCCTAAGCTTCCAGAATAGCTTTGAAAAACTTAACTGATTGTTTAACAGAAAAAAGCAAAAAAATAATTTTCTTCTTGATGCATCTTCATAACAGTATTTTAGTCCATCTCCATTTCTGTGAGTTACAGAAAAGCAGAGAAATCTAAAGAAAATAAATGCAATCCTAGACATCTTATATGTTCACCCTGCACCTGAATATAACACACTGCTATTGGAACGCTAAAAGAAAATATACTAACACAGGAAAACAGGAATCCAATCTACAAATCCATTAAAACTATACTCTTATTCTTCATTTTTCATCTTTATGCCCAAACTCTCTCCTATACCATGGTACAACAGGAAGGCAAGGATATTCACTGGGCATGATTTATGAGCCCCCCACAGCTTCCCCCACAGCTCCTCTAGTCAATGGAGAAATAGTAAAACAACCCATTAAATCATGCTAGGAGTAAGCATGCTCTGTGTTAGATAAAACCATCTCTTCCAGGTTTGAAAACACCTTGTTCTGTCATCTCCATGCTGAGATCAGTTTAGCAGTGGGAAGGCACCTATCCAGGCTGGTACTAGGTTGCTAGGATAGGTACACCTATCCAGTCAGGAGACTGGTACTAGGTTGCTAACAAAATCCACATTTGCGTTATGGGACATGGGGGTAGCTGGCTACCCAATAACAGCTGGAGCACACCGAGATACTCCCAGAGCATGTCATCTGGTTTAGGATTACTTGAGAAGGATCCTGTTCATGGGCACCAATACTGCTCCAAAACATGAACCAAGCAGGGTGGGGATGAGTGCTTCCAATGCACACTCCTAATCCAACGTAAAAGACTAATGCTAGTCCCCAATGGGATATGCAATACCATCCTGCTCCTCAGATGCAACACCATACTCAGACTGGTTTTGACATTCTGCTGACACGGACTTCAACATCTTTCCCCTCCAAGTGGTTGTTAAATCCCTTTCTTGTACTATAGCAGACCTATACTCCTAAAACCCAAACCTAAAGCTATACAAAGGGATGTACACTGCAGACCAAAGATAAGCCAGGATGTGATTTTAAAATTTTGTAATATTAAAAACAAATAATATAGATGAGATAATGAAAGAGGGAAAATAACGTATGCTAAAAATTAAAATAATTTATTTTTTATCCTACTGAGAAGAGCAGTACACTGCTTTGAACCAACCTCTTTCAGCCTTTTGCTCTTTCCCCACGCATTACTCCTTCTCTGAGCTCCCAGCATCTCACCATTCTTTTACGTATATATTTTGGGGAGTTCTTTTGTCATTTTTGGTTTGGTTTTTTTTTTTTCTTGAAAAAGAACCTACAAAAATTAGACTGGCAAATTTGGTTTCCATTAGAGCTACTTGCCTTACACCCAAGTACAATCAGGAACAACCAACTTAATTAAGATAGTCCATAAATGTTCTGGTTGCTAAGCCACCAACCTCATTGTACAAATGAAATTCAATAGGTGTAACTTGCTCCCTAAAGGAATATTTCCCATACCTTAAAACCCACCTCAGGTCTGGCTTTAAAATGAATACAATCAAGAGATATCAGCAGAAAAAAGCCATTTTTGATTTGTACTGTATGATTCTAAAAAGTAAGATGCATTTCTTATTAAGTCAGTTATTCTCTAGATTAAACTCAATTTCACCCAAACCTGCAATTTATAAAGAAGCTGCCTTGAAACAACTGCTCAGTGAATATAGCTTGATGCTCTTCCTTTCCAATCTACACTGCGTGTTACATGTGTATCTCCTCCCTGCCTTTCCTTGTGCTTTCACTAGATCAAAGTTTTGATTATCTGCAATTAAATAAACAGCCAATTGTAATAATAATTCTAGTTAAATTTTTAATGCTTTCATTTTATAGCAAAATACAACATCAGAGAAACATTTCAGCTCTTTGAACAACACTGATGCATTTATCAGCATTTACACTGAGTGGGTGCTACCTGCCTGCCTACGATCCAGGCAGCTATTCAGCTTGCCTAAATCCTGTTAATACCTAAATTAATTGGACATGTCTACTTATCCTAGAGGTTAGTCCCACATGCTAGGAAATATTTCTCTGGGATGTTGGCACCTTTCTGGCTCCACTGCAATTTAGACAGACAGCCACTCTAACTCTGTCTACAGCCCACAAAGAAACCTGAGAGTTGACATGTATTTACACCCAACTCCATCTAACATCTCAAAATGCTCATCTCTGGGTGGTAGACTCTCCTTAAGGGTCCAAAGCTATATTCCCCACACCACACTGCTGAGAGCAAGGGTACTCTCAGCCCCTCTTTTGAAGCCGAGTCACTCAAAATCAGAAGAACAACAGGCAAAGACTCAGTGGCAAGAACATTTAGCAAGAAGGGGACAGAACTAGGGTTTCAGACCCAGCCTCCAGAAATGCAAAAACATTTACCTTAGACCAACAATAAACAAAAGCAGTAAACAAAACCACAAAGCACTGGAAAAGGAAAGCAGTAGGGAAAGCATGTCTCCCCTGCTTAAAACAATGTCCTAACCACCTTGCCAGAGACAGTCTTGCTTTCTTCACTCCATGTTGCACTCCATTAAATATTCCTGCTCAGAAGAGAGACAGAAAGACTCAAGTCCCAGTGGGTGCAAAATTCATGTGTTTCTTACTGATTCCCTGGGCTGTCACTGGAAGAAATAGTCACCTGTTTTGAGCAACCTCAATCAGTCTCGAAGTGTTTCCTTATGCAGCCAACAGAAAGGAGACTGAACTAAAGAAAAATGTCAGGCAAACTGGACCTTCTGTAGCATGTCCTTCACATTCACCACTTTCTCTCCACAAGAAACTGAGGCAAAACAGATTTCTCCCCTCTCCCACTCTTGCCCAACACTTAAAAATTTCGTTGAGTCATGACCTCACTGTGATGCTTACAAAGTAACTGGATTCCATCCCAGCTCTCCCCTTTTGTTTGCATCTTTCTGAAAAGCAACAAGCATTCAATTTTAATAAGGAAAACATCCTGGACACCAGTGAAAGTGGGCAGGCAGGATGTAAAGCTTTTTTTTTTCCTCCCCTCTCCTAAGCCCAAGTATGAAACAGGAACTGGAAAATGCCTTTATTTTCTAGATTTATAGTAAAAAGGTGTATAGTATAAATGCACTTAATGATGACTGACAAGACAAAGCATAAAAATGGGCACTATGAATCACATTACAGTTCCAGTTAGCCTGTTACCCCTCTGACAATGGCCAGCAGTCACAGAGCTGGCTGCAGAGCAGTATGAGAGGAAAGATAGTGACGTGTCGTAATTTTACAGTCTCCCAACTTCTAGCAATCTGTAGTTAAAGAAGCTTCCTAAGCCAAATGTCATATCTATCTTCTATATACCTTGACAGGCTTTTCTTTTGTCACTTTGCATGACTACATTTTGAACACATTTATATTTTTAATCTTGCTACCTTGTGACAATGAGTTGTAAAGGTTCATTATGTACTGACTAAACACCATTTTCCTTTTAGCTTCCAGGGTTTTCTTATTACAATAAATTATTAATATTTGTTCACCATTCATATTCCCCATGTCACCTGTGATTGTATAGATTTTTGTTCTGCCTCAAGTGTCTCTCTACACAGAAATACTTCCACAGGTTTGACCATCTATGTCACTTCCTCATATTTTCATTATGTCCATTCCGAGATGAAGATATCATAGCTGCATGCATAGACACACACATTTACTACATGTTTATATAGCAGTATAATGCTTTTTCTGTTGCTATTTATTCCTTTCCTAACAACTTCTAAGGCTCTGTGGGTCTTTGACCACCACTGAGCATTGAGATGGTGTTTTCAGAGAATTATCCACAAGTACACTACTTTTTTTTTTTCCTAGCACAATATAGCTATTTCTAAGTCCACAATTGCCTGTCTGCTAGAGTTACATTTTTTCCTAGATGCCTCATTTCTCATTTATTGATTTTGAATTTCATCTGCTGTTCTACGAACCACTCAGTATCATAAAATCCTTCTCAACTCTTTGGTCACTTTTTGCTACTACCATTCCAAGGACTTGAGCACCAACCTGTCACCTCATTATTTACTCATTTTCAATTACATGAGTAGATTAAGGAAAATCACAGGCCCCTCTGGGACTCCAGTGGTAACTCTCCTCCTGTTCTCTAATAAATCATCGATTACATCTTTTCCCTGGCCTCTTTCACCCATTATTGATCTACAAAATGACTCTTCCTTTTTTCTATGACAGTTTATGAAACATTTATGAAAGTTTGGTGATGGATTTTGTAAAAAGCCACCAGGACTTATCATTCAGTTATACTGTATTTTTCTTTTTTTTTTTTTTTTTTAAATTCCCATCTTTAAATTATTGATTACAGTATTTCAAATCTTATCTCATCCTCCCTTAATGATTTAAAGGTAAACAAGACTTGGAAAAATCCCCACCTATTAGTATGTATGAAAAGTTTTCTTTCATTAATGAAAAATATCTCTAAAATAGTCAGTATTACATGAAGATTTAATATATACTAGATTCACTGTGAGTAAAACAAAACAATAAAGCCAGCTTATCAGCAAAAAGAGGATAATCCTTGTACTGTTACCTCTTTACAGTCTTTTACAATTGGCTGCATCATGGTAAGGTCCTGATGACTGCCACCCATAGCACTGCTTGTACTCTTGTTTCTTGCATGGCCTTTCTTAAAAGGAGTTTTTCCAGTAGACTGAAACTCCTTAGTTGGAGATGTCGGTGAAGTAGACAGTACTAGTGTTTTCAATGCTGCTACTTCAGCCTGGAGGACATCGATCTCGGGGGGCAGGAATAAAGTCATTAACAAACAAAAATATCATATTAGGCTATGAATTATGTTAAATCATTTAACAAAATTTCCAGTTACATTGGTTCAAATCAAGACTTCATCTTCCAACAATACTAACACACAGATGCTTATGCAATCGCATACTGTAGTAACACTGGCTTCTTATGCACCTTGCTATCTGATATGATGCTGGAACACCAGCTCTGTGCCCACAGGTGTTAGCTAAGAATATGTCAAGGTTACACAAAACAACTTAGTATGTATTTTAATAATGCATACAGGTAATGCTCTATTAACAGCTTTATGATTCACACTTTAGATTTATAATCATGTGAAAAGACAAAGCAAGCAAGTCGGAAAAAACTCACCTTTCCCTGTGCTTCTTTTAACTGTTTTTCTGCTGCAGCTTGTTTGACATTAGCTTCTTTAACCATTTTGTGTGCTTCCTATAAAAAAAACGTTTAGCTAGTATAAATGCTTCACACAAATTTACAAGATCCAGTAAAAATACCAAAAACTAAGGGCATACTTTTGTTCAGAGAGACTAGTTGTGAATAGTAAGTTGTGCAAGAATCTGAAATTAAATAGTTACATACCAAAAACTACCTACAAACCTATCATTTGGATTCATCACCGGCCCACCAAGTTTCTTCCCCTTGGTCCTGAGCTCAGATTCCGAAATTCAGCAACTCCATCCAACCCCCTCCAGCAGGAACAATACCTGTCATGGACGCCAGGCTCCAGTTACGCTTCGGTGGCTGACAAGTCAAGTTCCTTGACCCCCAAGAGAAAGACTCAACCAGCAGCAACAAAAGTAACATGAGCACAGTAGCACATTCAAAAGAACTTCTCCCTTCTTCTAGCCAGAATAACCAGTTATAGTCAACTCTAAGTTTTGCATGAAGGAACTGGTCCAACAAATATGAAGTCTAAATTTTTACCATTAATAAAACAGACAAAGCAACAGCTTAAAATAGTTTATGGATAATAAACATTTCTTAAGTAGAACAGAAAAAGCACTAAAAACCAATCCAAGTAAAGAAACAAGGCTAAGCCAATAAAGAAGAAAGTGTAAAAGGACTGGGAATTTTTTAAACATCCTTTTACCTCATACCTCTAAGCCTTTTGTCTGCATAACATATTTGTTTAGGCTCTGATCCAGCAATTTGCGCCTGTGATCAAATTACTGTTCTTACTTAGTACTTACTGAACGCAACAAAGATTGAAAGATCAGGGCCACCGACTATATTACTTGGAATACGATCCTTCTCATATCTGTAAAGCGCCTAGCACGTATCTGGACGCTATATAAATAGAACAAAAAAAGTTCATACATCATCATACCAAAAGATCTGACTCCCACTGGCATACAACACAGCTGTATAATATGGGTTTGTAAAATTCTCTTAAGTAACAACAGACACATGCAGGAATGGGAACATACACATTTATACAATGTGTACAAATACATTTAACATTGACCATGCAGTTTCTGCTTAGTGATGCACCTTCGAAAGCAAAGCATGTTACAGTGCTATTACAGTGTAATAATGTAATATATACACCCAGCTGTGCAAAACAAGTCTCCATCCTCTACTCAGATGCATTAATATAAGCTTTAGCATATCCACTTATATGGTCACTGCAATTAGTGGGATTCAGAATAGAAGGTGAATTCAAGGGCTGTAGATCCCAGTACAAAAATCAAGAAACCCCAACACTGTGTTTTGTTAGGGCCTCTTAGTGAAATCAAATCACAAAAGAAAATTCAAGTGACATGCCCACAACAGTTGGGACTTCTGAATAATTAAAACTCAAACAATTATTACTAATACGCTATATTTCAAACATAGCTTTAACAAAATGTTCTAAGTTATAAAGTGTCATTAATATAAAATTTCACTGATTATTTTATTTTTTTCCCTCTACAGTTAAAATACCTGTCCCACATTTTCCTCCCCCCGCAACATACACAAGTATTTATGCTAAAAAGTACCTTCCCACTCTCCCATTTTCCTCTACACAAAGGAACTTCTTAATATTTTCAGTGACTTTGCCCTACTGGGATGATGAAATAAAATGTGTTGCCAACGCACAGAGCAGTTTGTAATTTGATTTTTGAATGTCAGTATTTTCAAGGTTTTAATAGCACATTTACACCAATACAACATCATAGGTTTAAATACTGTTTGTAAAACATACCTAATGTTGTACCTTTATGCATATGCTGAAAACCAATACTTACGATTTGGTAAACATATAAATCATCTCTGGATTATGAAATTTATTGTTACAGTTATGGGTACCACAATTTAGCCTTCAGGCATTCCTATATATATTCCTATGATAAAATGAGAACTGATCCTGCTTCAAGTATGGATTTAAGATTTTTTTCTATGTAATACAAGCACACAATCTTTGCTGGCACTACCGCCTTTTTCTCGAATGAAAAGGTTCCACTTAAAAGTTCAGGCTTCTCACTTGGTAACCAGGTTCCACCCTGGTGCATCACTCAGTATTAATGTTTCTTTTCAAGTTTGTGGGAGTAGCATGCTGCCAGACCCAAAATTCAAAAGCTGAAAGCATGGTTAAGTTATGTACTTGCTACCTCCATTGATCTAGAACTATGTTGTTTTTTCATTTAGTCACCATGGCAACCCCAAATTTAGCTCTTATCTAGATAGTCTTGTTGTCAGACAGAGAAGCTGTCTCAAAATAGTTATGCCAGAAAATAAGTCTAAATAGTTTTAAGCTTTCCGATATATTTTCCTTATTTTCTTCGTTTTGTGTCTAGGCAGACTGACAAGCTCAAGAAGGTCTCTTTCATCTAAGTGAAAAGTCTACTGCTTGCTCTTAAGCCTCTGCTTCAACACACCCAGGTCTTCAGGACACAAATCCCTTTATAAGCTTATAGCAGAAAAATTCAGCATACAATATACTGATTCTACATAAAACATCTGGCTCAGCTTCCTTTAAGTATATCACATCGAAGACTCCAACAAACCTCAAACAGACTAGCTGTAAGTTCTTCCAATTCCTGTCCAAGTTGATCTCGCACTTTAGAAAGCCTTTCACATTCTTCATCTTTTAACTTCAGCTCCTATGGAAAATTGAAAGTTATTTATTCTGACTTAGAGTAGTAATTTGGCCTTTTAAAGCTAATACCACAGAGAGGGGGGAGAAAAAATTAAAAAAATAATCAGAGGAACATAAAACCTTTGCTAAACAAAGCCTTTCAAAATATTAATCTTAATACTAGATGTAATTAATGCTGCACGTACATATAGCTATTCTTCCTGCTATACAGCAATATACCAAGCCAATCTAAAGTATCTCTAACCTAGACATCAGCATTTCCAAAATTCTCTGAAGTAAAAAAAACTTTTTTTCCTGAAAGTATAGAAGACTAAAGTCACTTAAAATATAGATCAAATTAATTATTGGGATAGACAGAATACCAGTTCTGTTTGCCCACTTCTTAATAGACACTTAAAGAAAGTAATCCTTTTTTAAAAAAAAAAATTCGAAAAAAGCTTTTCTCAAGACAATCCCCAATTCTAAAAGAATCTTAAAGCATATTTCGCTATAAATATTGTCTCCTGCATATCTCCTTACAACTAATACAATTCCAAAATCATACTGTAATTATAGCCTTGCTCTTGTTAATGCAGATATATAAATCAAGTTAAAGCAACTTAATGAAATTCAAAATGTTATTTGTCTACACGACTAAAATATGAGTGAGGAAGGCCTGACCACACCACTTTTACAGTAAGATTTTAACACAGATTTGGCAGTATAAGTGTTACACATGCCCAATCTCATCTGTATTGTCCCAAGTCTGAGGGAAAAGTGGGGTAATTTGCAGAGAACTACAAAAAGTTCGACAAAGAATTTGAAAGGAGGAGTTCCTCTCCCCTTTCCCAACCATTAAACCCTGGAATCTCTTGCAAGAAAGAGAATGATGGAGAGAAAAAGTAGGGGAAAGAAAAGCAGCAGACAGCCCACTCTGATCTTTCAAGCATTTTTTTCTGGCCATAATTCCCCTCCCATCCCCATCTAGTTCTTCCTTCTCTTCTTTTCCCCCTGCCAAGCTACTACCATCACTCCTGAAATGCAGGACCCAAGCCTGCCAGTGACATGTTAAAGACTCCAGGTACAATCTAGCAATGATTTGCTTTGAAAACCTCCAGAAACCAGTAAAGAAAACAGCTGCGTTCAGAAAACTCTGGGAGGTCAGTCACTAGAGAGTCATCAAAAGGCCCAAATGGCAGCTTCCCTTATGTTTCTGGGAGGTGGTTAGTATTTCTCCCAAAGTCTTCATGATTGAGTCATGTTGTACACAATGATGTGGGAAACTACATCTTGCCTTGTAGCATGCTGATATTGGGTCTTGCTCTCAATTTCTGCAGTGAAACCGACAATAGGTTTTCCTCTAAGATGAAGGGTCCTGTTTGACTTCAGCTCCTAATTTAACAAGTGTTTAAGGATTGTCCTAGACTCATTTAGTAACAAAGGCATTATTTCTTCCTTCTTTTATTTGATTTTAACTTTGGACATTTTGATTGATTTTTAGTCTAGTTTGTTTGCTATTTTGATTTTTTGCGTTCCGTATGCAACCTTTTAACTATTTTGAAAGGTACCACTTAAATGATAAGTTTTTTTCCAAACATGGTATTTCTCAAATAGTACTCAACTTTTACTTACTAGCTACTATTCTGCACACAGTGACCTCTCTCTCTCAAAAAAAAAAAACAAAACCAAAACAAAAAAAGGCAGCAGGAAAATAGCTACAGATGGAGGGAAAAGAAGGAAAAAGAAATACAAAAAGCCAAAGAGGAAAAAAAATACTGGAAAAAAGAAGACGTTAAAGGAAGAAAGGGGAAACAAAATTTAATTAATTTTGTGTTGGTTTAAAGTATTTCCCATATAAAGTATGGTTCTTGATAAGGAAATGAAAGATTCTGATGCAAAATGCTTAAAGCTCAATTTTCATGTGTTCCTATAAATGTAGAGAATACACCAATATATTTCCTTTGGCTTACTTCACTAATTTGTAACAAAAATGCTACCTACACTCCAATATATCTTAAAAGGAGGTTATATTAATATTCAGGTCAAGAGTTATCCAACTCACAATGAAGGCAGAACTACCCCAAGTTCACTTTTGGGCTACCACTATCAATACACTATTTTAAGTAAATTGGTTACAGTTTTGCTTGCAATTGGAAAGATTAGGGAGTTTTAGATTAAAATTTAGGCTAACAAGTACAGCTACTTAATGAAAACAAAAAGGAGACAACACCAGGCAATCTACCACGCATGGCTGCTTAGCTAGATTTGTCAAACACTGGGCAAGTTTCCATGACATGACTCAGGAAGAACATAATATAACACATTATTTTGCCGAGCAAGTTTAATAGCTCGGGTTTTTTAAGCAAGGCAGAAATAAAGAGTGCCCAAAGCAAAAAGCTTAGCAGTTATAAGAAACATTACTACTGCCTGTGCCTGGAGACTTCCCAGCCACACACAATATAGGGGCAAAAAAGACAACTGTGTCTGCTAGACTAACCAGCCACGCTGCAGTCCTTCCCACATTACTGTTCTGAAAAAGTAACTACATGAAGAAGACGAGCCACTATAAAACACAACACACACAGTTACCAAAGTAGGCAACAAAAAAAATTTAACTTGCATGGAAAAAAACCTTAAAATTAAAAAAAAAAATCCTATATCAGAGTCATATTATTGCTTATTTCACTTTGATCTTCACAAACAGACTACAAGGTGGGTCTTTAGAAAGAACCAGTGAGATAAGGAATACATATTACTGCTTCAAAACCATTCATATTCTAAATTCTAGAAAGAAAATCATCCTGCATCCAGTTCAGCAATTTAACCAAGTCAGAACTAGATGCAGAAGATCAAAGAAAGAATGAAGATTTTCTACAGATATCACTTAAAATCAGAACCAAGGGATACTGCTAAGTTCTGAAGTTGTCAAAAATGCTTGTATTTATATTAGAATACTTTTCTGTTTGACTGGTCTTCACTCAGCACCCAAGTTAAACAAGCTACATAAAAATTAGTCCACTGCAACCATATTTACAAGGGTGTTCAATGTGAGAGAAGGTCCAGAATATCTTTTCAGAAATAAGAGCATTTCACAAACTATTGAATTATCATCTCATGGTGTGGGTGAAGATGCTTCTGTTCTGCTTGCATGAAGTCTTCTACTTGCCTGAGAAAATTTCTATGCCTACAATACACTACAACAGCATCAGTCAGAGGTCTGGAAACTGAAAACTTTAATCACTCAAAGACAGCAAGGAACTGCTAAAACACCTTCAGAGAACCAACCCATCTGTAACAATGACAAGCCCGTAGCCTTACAATTCAACTGCAATTTTTTTTTAGAAAAGCTTGAAAGCATAATCTTGTTCTGGTTTTGGCTGGGACAGACTTAATTTTCTTCATCATAGCTAGTATGGGGCTATGTTTTGGATTTGTGCTGAAAACAGTGTTGATAATATAGAGATGTTTTTGTTATTGCTGAGAAGTGCTTACACAGAGTCAAAGCCTTTTCAGCTTCTCACGCTCCACCAACGGAGAAGGCTGGAGATAGACAAGAAGCTGGGAGGAGGCACAGCCGGAACAGCTGGCCCAAACTGGCCAACGGTATATTCCACACTAGATGACATCATGCTCAGTATATAACCTAGGGGAAAGCTGGCCAGGGGGCTGCTGCTCAGGGCAGCTGAGCATCAGTTGGTTGGTGGTGAGCAATTTTTTTTTCATTTGCATCACTTGTCTTCCCTGGGTTTTATTTCTCTCTCTTTTTGTTATCTTCCTCTTCATTNTGGGTTTTATTTCTCTCTCTTTTTGTTATCTTCCTCTTCATTACATATTATTATTATTATTTTTTATTTCAATTATCAAACTGTTCTTATGTCAACCCATAAGTGTTCTCATTTTTACTCTTCCAATTCCCTCCCCCATCCCACTGGGGGCAGGGGGAGTGAGCAAGCGGCTGTGTGATGTTTAGCTGCCTGCCAGGTTAAACCATTACAGTCCTTTTTGGCACCCAACGTGGGGCTCGAAGGGTTGAGATAATGACAGATCTGACCGAGCATGTTAAAACAAGTTTCTGATAAGCATTCATTATATGAGTTTAATAGTCACTGGTCACAATGTTGATTCATTTGCTCTCAGAGATGTTGTCCTGGTTCTTAGAGCCGGGTTATATAACACTGTACTTGCTCCCTGCGGTGCTCTTCGTCACCTCCGGGAGATGGACTGAAGTTACTGCTTTGCTGTCCTGTGTAACACTGGCTTATGGTATGATGAAATTATTGGTCACAAGATTGTACTCAGCACTGCAGTCATCCCCATACTGTGGGAGTTATCTCTCGGAAACTATTAATAAATATACTTTTTACCTCTTCTCCTCAGAGAGCCAATCTACAGGGAAGACACCTTCCTTCACCTTCCCCTTCTTCTCCAGGCTGATTACAACAGCTCTTGAGGATTTAGAGTATCATTGGGATGTTCAAACCCGCATGTTTCTATTGCTATGTCTCTTGAATGTGTTTCAGCTCTTGTTTAGGGTTAAACAGCTATTTAAAAATACCACCCAGATCTGCCCCGAGGCTGGATAGTTATGAGGGTGTGTGGGATAGTATGGGCAAGTGCCTAGGACAGTGGTCACCTCCAATGTTTGGGAATTTCACCCCTAAACAAGTGCAGAACCCTGAAAAACTAGTAAAATATTTGAAAAAAGCATGCTGTCACCCTGGCAATTCCATAGAGACACAGATCACTGCAATGTGCTAGCGCTTCTCCCAAGCCTACCGCGCCCTGTTGAACAGTATTCAGAAGCCTCACGGGGGAGAGAAGGTCTCCAGATCTGATGACAAAATGACGGACACCACAGCTACTCCAACCCCCACGACAGGCACTGCAGCTGAACCAGAGAACTAACCTGTACCGGTATCAGTCGCCGCTATACACAAGAAGAAATGTTGGAAGCAAAAACCAGCTCATCTAGTAACAGATGAAGAAGCTTCTCCTAAGACGGAGCAGGAGGAAGAAGCATGCTGTCCTGCCAGCAAGGAGGCAGAATACTCTAAGAAGGGCCATCACGAGAACAGCAGGAGGAAGAGGAAAAATTCCCTGCTCTCCCCCAAGGACGAACTCAGCAGGCGGACTCCTCCTCTTCCTCAGAAGGAGAGGAAGAACTCATGAGACAGTAACCACCCTATCTTTATCCCTGAGTGAGCTACAAGATACACAAAAGGATTTCAGCCGTGGTCCAGGCAAGCACATTGTCACCTGGTTGCTCCGATGCTGGGAGAACAGGACCAGTAGCCTCAAATCAGAGGGTAGTGAAGCCAAACAGCTCAGATCCCTCTCTAGGGAAGAGGGCATTGACAAAGGGATTGGAAAAGGGGAACAAGTCCTCAGCATCTGGAGGCAACTCCTGTCAGGCATGAAGGAAAGGTATCCCTTCAAGGAATATGTTACATATCACCCAGGTAAATGGACCACCACGGAAAGAGGTATCCAGTACCTGAGGGAACTACCCATGCTGGAGGTGATTTATGGTGACCTGCACAACGAGCAGTTATCCAAAGATCCAGATGAAGTCAAGTGCACCCGACCCATGTGGCAGAAGTTGGTACAGAGCGCGCCAGCACAGTATGCCAACTCATTGGCAGTAATGACCTGCAAAGACAGAGAAGGGACCAAGGGTGGATGAACTGGCAGGCCAAGTCCGGCAATATGAAGAAAGTCGCTCTTCCTCCCTCATTTCGGCTGTGGAGAAACAGCATCTCAAAGAGGATAGGTCCTACTC
>VZTQ01003921.1:161777-289355 GCA_013400755.1 Pelecanoides urinatrix | reverse complement strand
ATTCCTTATTCTGCTTTGCTTGGGTATGCGGCTTTTGCTTTACCTATTAAACTGTCTTTACCTCATTGCGCTCTACAACTACCTGAAAGGAGGTTGTAGCGAGGTGGGTGTTGGTCTTTTCTCCCAAGTAACTACCGATAGGACGAGAGGAGATGGCCTCAAGTTGCGCCAAGGGAGGTTTAGGTTGGACATTAGGAAAAAATTCTTTACTGAAAGAGAGGTCAAGCCTTGGAACAGGCTGCCCAGGGAAGTGGTTGAGTCACCATCCCTGGAAGTATTTAAAAGACGTGTAGATGAGGTGTTTAGGGACATGGTTTAGCGGGCATGGTGGTGTTGGGTTGACATTGGACTCAATGACCTTAGAGGTCTTTTCCAACCTTAATGATTCTATGATTCTATGATCTCAACCCACAAGTGTCTTTCACACTTCTACCCTTCTGATTCTCTCCCTTATCCCACCAGGGGGGTGTCCCGATTTGGTATCGGGAATGTCCCGATCCGATGTCGGGGGAGGTTTCAATATGATCCCAAGAGCGAGATTAAGACACAAACGAGGTCAAATGCCGTATACCCAAAACAGCAACTTTTAATATCAAAAGTAGAAAATTAGTGGTGATAGCATAGAATAGAGTAAAAAGACAGAAGTCAAGCAAGAATACGGGATAGGCTTGCAAGAATAGTCACCACCATGGATCTGCGGCATCCCGGGGGTCCAGGTCTCTTGGCGTTCCGGCAGTGGGCGGTCGCTCCGGGGTTTGCGGTGTTTCGGTGGGGGCGACAATCGCACTGGGATCCTCTTGGCAGTCCCTTTTATTCTCATTCGAGGGCTGCAGTTTCCATGGCAATGCCACGTCTCCGCATTCCTGAGTCTTGACCATCCAAGCCCATGCCAGCTGGAGATCTTTCACACCTTGCCGGCTGGAGATCTCTGTGGCCTTGCAGCCATTCTTAGCCAAAGGAGCCCTTGCCCAGATCTTCCACACCTTGCAGCTGATCTTATCATATTCAGCAGTCAAAGGAATCCTCGCCCAGATAAGCAGTCTTCGAGACAAAAGCTCTACAATTCAGTCTTTCACAGGGGGTAGTGAGCAAGTAGCTGTGTGGTACTGAGCTGCCTACTGGGGTTAAGCTATGACAGTCCTTTTTGGTGTCCAAGGTGGGGCTTGAAGGGTTTGAGTTAATGACAGGTTTGACTGGAGTGTGCTGGATTAAATTTGTNAAGTTGCGCCAAGGGAGGTTTAGGCTGGACGTTAGGAAAAAATTCTTTACTGAAAGAGTGGTCAGGCCTTGGAACAGGCTGCCCAGGGAAGTGGTGGAATCACCATCCCTGGAGGTATTTAAAAGACGTATAGATGAGGTGCTCAAGGACTTGGTTTAGTAGGCATAGGGGGTGTTGGGTTGATGGTTGGACTCGATGACCTTAGAGGTCTTTTCCAACCTTAATGATTCTATGATTCTATGATTCTATGACACCCCAAAGCGACTGTGGCTGTGGATGAGTCCATGCCAGAACAGGTACACCTTGAAGCATCTGTGGCTGTGGATAAGTCTGTGCCACAACACGTTTACCTCTAAAGAGACTGTACTCATAGGTAAGAACACACTGGAGCACATACACCCCTAAGGGACTGTGGTTTGTAGATAAATCCAAGCTGGAGCAGGGGCAAGAGGAGAAGTTAATTGCAATGTTAAACACCATAACCTGGCCCAAAGGGACCAGGGGTGGAGATTGTAATGGATATACCTTTAAATCGTCATAACTCATTATTTGAGTTGCATGTTATAGGAATTACTATAGCAGGAACCACCTGAACCAATGGAAGACAAGCCCTACAAGAAGCAGTGCAAGTGCAGCAGTGACTCAACCTGAGCTGGCTTTGGTGCCCAGTAACTCCATGCAGCACAGCACCTCTCCTGTCCTGAGTGACCACCATAACAGATGGAGCCCAAAGTCATGGACATTTATGTACATTTTACGGACATTTTACAGGGGTGGTCCATGGACGAAGGGAATGATATCTGTATATATCAAAGGAGGGGAAGGGGGGTGGTGGTTAATAAGGATGTATTGGACAGTGTGGGACCTGAGCATGACATAAATGGTACGGAATAAGGGATGGAGAATGTGCTGATTTTAGCTGGGATAGAGTTAAATAGTGGCTTGTATGGGGCTATGTTTTGGACTTGTGATGAAAACAGTGTTGGTAACACACTGATGTTTTAGTTGTCACTGAACAGTGCTTACACAATGTCAAGGCCTTTTCTGCTTCTCGCACTGCCCTGCCAGCGATTAGGCTGGGGATGCAGAAGGAGTCAGGAGGGGACACAGCTGAGACAGCTGACCCCAGCTGACCAAAGGGATGTCCCATACCATCTGACAACATGTTTAGCAATAAAAAGCTGGGGGAAGAAGAAGGAAAGAGGGGAACATTTGGAATTATGTGAAGGACCCTTCCAATTCTCTCCCCCATCCACTCAGAAGGGAGGGAGCAAGTGGCTGTGTGGTGCTTAGTTGCCAGCTGGGGTTAAATCATGACACCTGGACACCTAGCTTGGATAGTATAGTTCCCCTTTCCCCTTTATATTTTCATCAAGGCTTCGCCCTGTGAGAGTAATTGTTTGTTGCTGATGTGAACAGAGAGAGATGAAGCAGCTGTGATAATTGTTTTATTCCAAGTACTCAGACATACCAATCTACTGTTGGCTCAGCACACTGAGTGGGCAGAGCTGATGGCTGACCTGGTGTCTGCACAATTATGGACATAAAGAAACTAGAATCCCTGTATATAACTGTCAACAAACCTCTGGGTCTAATGTACAATCACTTTAGCGTTTAGCTGCACAGATGGACATAGAGTTGGTGGCTACTGCCAAACACCCAAGCAGAATTGCTGACTCTGCTGGAGGATGCTTGGAAGATGTAAATGATCATATAGCAGCATCTGCTGCCATGTTGCAGGCCCTTGTGTGGCCCACATGGCCCATGCAGAGCCACGGTGACACAAAGCTGTAGATTTACTGGACTGTGGTTGTACCATAACACATAGCAGGGAAATAAGTGTTCAGTGCTTTGGCTTGGCATGGAGCAGCAGACAATAGTTGCCAGACAGCTGGTTAAGATCAGCAATGAATGGTTCACAGCTGAAGCTTGTACCTTTTCAACCAACACAGGCTGGAAAGTAGTAGCTTCCTTAGCATTATTGTTAATGTTAACCTTCCCAAGTGTATCCACCAAGGTGTCTGACTGTGTGGCCAGTGTCACCATCTCTGCGCAGGGGATAAGTGTTCAGCCAAACTTTTATTAAGCACTGGGCAGGAGTCTGACTTCAGTAGTACTCGATTCCTGAGGGATTTGCTTCAGTGAATGTGACTTTGATGACTTCAAAAACTGTACTGAAATGGCTTAAAGCCAGCACTTGACCTATGTAAAAATATGCTAGTCTGGCCAATATCTTCAGGGCTCTAAATGTATTCACATTTTTTTTTTAAACTATACTCTCCAGAACATCAAAATATATGTAAACCTATTACTTTACAAGTGCATTCACCAGGTTAGCTCAGCAAGTGTTTTCTTCCAAAACTCCTCTTCCATGTGTCGAAAGGGAATAGAGACCTCTGTAGCTGTAAGAAACTGAGAAAAAAGATCAATACTTTGAATATCCTACTTTTCCACAACATTTCCATAGTCTGTAATGTTTATGCTTTAATATTTGTTCACTGCCACTTTGTAATCTTGGGTTTATTCCATTAAAGACTATGCCCTTCTCTTCTCAAAGGTGAGCTACTGCTGTTTAGCCGTTGTTTTTTGATAAGATTTATTCAGGTAGTCAGTGACCTTTCCTATTCCCCCTATTGATTGTCTTGAATGGCTCAGCCTGACAAGGTGAAAATAGCTACAGTGTTTTATTGTTTCTAGTACTTTTTTATTTACCTGGTTATGCAATGCACTTACAGACTGGCTGGCTGATTGATTTAGTGCTGCTTTGTACCGCTGCCGGAATCCTTCTGGGCATCAGGACTGGGAAAGGACTTTCCGCAGCTGAGAGCTTATGCCAGTGTCCATGTATTAACAAACTCTATGTAAGGCATTTTAGTCAAAACCATCCCTTGTAAGCCATGGCTGTCCATTTGCCCAGGGTTTGTGACTGCAAATCTAGGCTTATACGTGCTGTAAGACTGCCAGCTGGCAGTGCAGTTACTGCTGAGAGAGGCTTGTGTCAAAAGCAGTATTGTAAAACATAGTAAAAGACCCACTCTAACTTCTGTCACCACTGTGTAACAACCTCTCAAAGAGCGAAGTGGACACAGGACAAAACCATGTCTTCCTCCAGCAGTGCTTTTTTCTGGGATTATTCTGCAGAGCCCTAGGAGAGAGATCTCAGCTAACTGGACAGGGTGGGAATCTATGGCCGTAAAGTGTGAATGAATGGGGGAGACCTTATGTTGCCCTGGCAATCCAAGGATAAACCAGTTACGATGATCCAGAAGCCATAACATGGTTTTTCACCTCTGCAGCTAACTTGGGACAGCTGTCCCATGTGAGTGGCATGAATCCTTTGACAAGAGGTGAGTGAAGGTGAGGTCTGGGCTATGGCAGGGCAATAGGCCAGTCAAACACTGTTGTACAGCATGGTCTTCCACAGTCCCTGGTGTTCAGGAGCAGATGATGGCCACTGGATAAGCAGAGACCCATATGGAACAAAGGAAAAGGAAGGTGAGGAATAGTTAGATTTGGAAACATGTCTGAAACATAGGTACATGCACTGACCCACATCTCTTATNAAACCACGACAGTCCTTTTTGGAAGGTAATTAACCACAGTGGGGTAACGTTGCATCTGGGATGATGATCCCCAAAATCATTCTTAAAGAGATAGATTATACCATTCCCTTAGTGGTTGGGACTTGGAGGCTTGAAACACTCAAGGGAAAAGTTTCTTCTGCCTCTTAGTGTTAATCAGGGAAGGAGGAGAACACCTCAGAGGAAGAACTAAATCCTACTGGAGGTGCCTAGTTCCATCAGAGAATGTCAAAGTCAGGGCATCTGTGGAAGAAGCTGGTTTAGGATCACAGTTCAATCAGTGAAATCCAAGCAAGGATAATCCAAGTACAGGACTTATGAAAAATGGAGAAGAAACGTACTGGGATGATTTTTGTGGGTTGCCAGGAAAGTTATGTCTTCTTGATCAAAAGAAAGAGGCCTAAGGTGGAGCTAAGGGTGCACACTATTTAGCAAAGTTAGTGACAAATGGATAGTCTGTATCGAGAAGACCTGGAAGCGCAGCAGAACGTTTAGGTGGAGAAAAGGGGTTTTCTATCTGGACAGGTGAACACAGCGGACTGCTCCATCTGTCAGAGGAATGAATATGAAAGAACTAAGAAAAAGAGGATGAGGAGGTCTTCAGAAGGTGGGAATGATAGCCCTTAATATTGGAACCACCCTTATTCAGAGCTGCGGTTCCACCGAGTTTCAGAAGAATCTCCACCTTCGTTACTGCTCAGGTATTTTCTCATGCTCTTCTATATACACCACTTCTTAACAGGGATGTATAACACATTTGCTCTGTGGCCCTATTTCAGCAGCTTTGGTTTCCAGCACTGGTGACAGTGTGCTTGGCTCCTTTCTCTGATGGATGAAATGCAGAGCAGTTGCACCAAAATCAGACGAAGTACCACTGGGAAAGGACACAGTCTTCCAGTGCCCTCTTTGACAATTCTTCCCTAAGACGTCTGTGTACTCATCCCTGTACGAGTGGCTTTACAGCTGTCTTTCAAGGTCAAAACAACACTGAGGCAGGAAATGCCTCACTTCCTGGCAGGATATAAATCTGAAGCCCAACTAACTTCCCAGACTCAACATGGTCTGAAGGGCATGTCTTCTGTGGGCAGCTCGTCTTGGTTCAGAGAGAAGCGAATTGGCATAGCAACCTGCACAATGCTGCTAGCATCAGAAAGGAGACAGACCCTCAGGTATCTACCAAAAATAGATATGATTCATCAAAGATAGGAATATGAGTTGTGCTGAGGTACGTGCACGTTTAGGGAGGACTGGTCTGTTTTGGACCATTGTTGATATCATCCACACCTGATTCAGTGGCAAGTTGCAGGTTATCACTAGGCCATCTTTCTTTCCCTTTTGTCATGGAGATGCCCTTCTTCTTTTCATAGCCTGACTTAGACTCTACCCAGAAACAGTTTTTGTGTAAAGAAGTCATAACATTTTTTTTCACCAATTTTTTTGCAAACAGTATTTGTACTATTACACTTCATATCTGCAGTCCACACTCCCCCTGCTCAGTGAACTGAGTGCTCCTAAAAAAGTGAAATACGCTGCTTGCACTTCTTAAACAATGAAGCTAGGACTCCCGCTCTGCATTGCCAACATGATGTTTTCCATTTTCCTTCAATGTGAATCTGTAAAAGTCCATGCGCTGCAGGTGATGGAAGTGTTCACAGAGTTAGGCCAGGCTGCATTTAAGAATAAGTCATCAAAATGGGCATGACTTATATACCAGAAGTCCTGAGCCTATTTCCTGTGGGCTTCTGAACTTTTGGTCTTTGCTGTCAATATGGGTCCTAAAATCCATTCAACACACATGGGAACAGCAGCTGGTGTCCCCCACAATTACTCTCCTCATACCTAGGAAAGCATCAGTGGAAGGATGAGCCTTTTGATTAAGAGATGGGGGTGGAACTAGGCTGGAAAAGACTCCTACTTAAAGCACACCTCTGTCTGATGTGTGGGAAAGGTGGTCACTAAAGAGTGTGTAGAAAGACACCATGTCCTTTTAAAAGATTTTAGCCTATCTGAAAGGCACATCAGTTGTTAATTTTTTGGCCATGCATGGACCTCACCTTAATACCTTCTGCCTGAGGTGCCCAGTTCCTTCCTTCCTTCCTCACGGTGTTGCCTGCATCTCTCACACTGGCAGCATGACAGGATGGCCTCTTCCTCATTGCTGGGCACAGTAGGTCACAGTGTGATGAGCCCATCAGCTACATAGAAATGGGAAAACCTAGGGAGAGAGGCCATAGTGCTCAGTCAAGGACTGTGCCTGGTGGCAGGGACCTGCATGCAGGGGGTCCCTGTGATGAGGCATCCTCAACACAGAGACTTTCACACAGGATATTGGACCAGGCACACGTGAATTCATCACGTGTCACTGTGTTTCTGTGTATAGTGGATATGCTCCAGCCAGGCATCCCGATGCATGAAGTTTCATGCTAAGAGGAGAATAACTTGAGAGATCTCCAGTTACTGTAGATACTAAATACCTAGACACCTGCCCATATGCATTTTCATGCCAATTGATCTCAATCAGCGTCTGAAATTCAAGAAAACCCTCATCTCTTGGTTCTTCCCTGCACTTCAATCTTCAGACAGTGCATGGTCACAAGTCTGGCAGTGCGGTCATGGCTGCAGAATACGCGCTATAGGTATCGGTCACCTGCAACTTCTCAAGCGTGCGCCTTTCATAGAATCATAGAATCATTAAGGTTGGAAAAGACCTCTAAGGTCATCGAGTCCAACCGTCAACCCAACACCCCCATGCCCACTAAACCAAGTCCCTAAGCACCTCATCTATACGTCTTTTAAATCCCTCCAGGGATGGTGATTCCACCACTTCCCTGGGCAGCCTGTTCCAAGGCCTGACCACTCTTTCAGTAAAGAATTTTTTTCTAACGTCCAGCCTAAACCTCCCTTGGCGCAACTTGAGGCCATTTCCTCTCGTCCTATCCTTTGCAGTGCCACTTCCAGTCTTTCAACACTGGGTGGCACCAACAATATAAAGAATCAAGCCCATGTCTTTAGCCTTCCCCTGTTCAAAGGGAGTTGTGATCCTAGGAGAGGTGAGGTGCTATCATTTTATTTGTTTATAGTCTTGACGCAGTGAATGTAAGAAAAACATTATTCTAGCAAGAGGTCTCCGGTACTGATAGGATTAGGAGCAAGTGAGGATATAAGATAGGAAGAACTGTCTGTAAAGTTTGATTACTTCCACTGTGGAACTATTTCAGCCAAAAAAACCCTGTGATTAAAGACTTTTTAGCTTGCTGTCACGAATAAACCCTCTCCTCAGGCACAAAAAAAAAAAAAAAAAGAGACAGAAAAGCAATGGAGAGGTAGGGCGAGTCCCAAGCTCTGTGCCAGTGTTGTCCATGTCTCAGAGACTGCTGGAGCCAGGAGTGGCCCTTGCAGCTCCCCTGCTCCCTCCATCTTCAGCCACATTGTCCTGTGCACCAGCAGCAAAGCAGGACCCGAGTGAGAGGCAGAGTCCCTCCAATGGCAAGTTGCTCTTTCTCACACCTCATCTAACATGGGATGCTAATGGCAGATAAAGACAAGTTCTTCAGGAAAAATACTCTACATGCAATTTTTATGAGGGAGCTTAGAGACACAAGTTTCTAGATGCTGAACTAGAGGAAAGTCATGTGCTCGTTATTGATTTCTCATTGCTGGCTATGATAAATTGCAAGAGTGTAGCAACACAGAGCAGAAAGTCGTGGAGGAGCTGCTGTTTTACGGGGTACTTTGTATGCCTTCCTTAACATCTGTCATTTGTGACCAATGCCACTGAATGTAGTTATCCAATAAGATGCCAAACTGTCAGCATTTCATTAAAATACGCTGCAGGGAGTAGTTCAGTAAACTACTTAACATGCCAAATGCATAGAATGTGCCAACATATTTATCGTATAATGTTCTTAAGAGTTGCGAGCCTCTGTTCATTGGGAATAATCAATTCCATTTTCATATGCAGTGGACCTTGAACCCTGCTCTGCACTCACATTGCAACAATTTAATTTTTTCAAGGGACGATCAGATGCAGTACCTCTATCAGGAGTTTTGGCAGTAAGCTTTATTGATATTCTGGGCTAAAAAAACCCCACAGATCTCTGCACACTGTGGGAAGGATCTAAAAATACATAATAAAAGCATGATTAGTACAGCATGCAACAAGGTCAGGAGTACATGCTGCTGAATAGAAATAAAGACTTGACAATGTAAAAGCAACAAAGCCAAACAAAGTAATTCAGCAACGAGAGTATTAAGCTCAGCCTTGTTGCAATATGAAATAAAGGACAGTTATGTTTTTAGCGGAGCTGAAAGAATCTACCCCAGTCACTGGTAGTAATAGTTCAAGGAGACCTTCAGTCCCGTGTTCAGCCTTTGGATGGCCTCATTCGACACGGTCAGTTTCTGGGACATGCAAATCCTGTGCGTCAAAAAGCGCTGGTTTTCATACACTCAGTGACCTTTCTCATCTCTTGTATCCCTTCTTTCCTTTCTGTCCGACTCCCCCAAAGTGCTTACAGAGACTGTTCCCAGGCAGTTACTTGTTGGGCAGCTCTCCTACAGCTGAAATAGCGTCTCTCCTCTGATACTGAAAGCTAGGTAGCACTTCGTTAAGCCAGGACTTGTGCATGTGTTCAGCAATCCTCCACGACCTCTTTCCATGGGAAGCCTGGCTCCTGAACCTCGGGGTTTTCGTCTTTACTCATTATAAGGTGCTGCCAAATACCTGTAGTCAAACCCCGAGGCCAGCAAAGGGGCATCAGCATGTTCCTGAGCCTTGTGCCCCTAACCCTTCCCATCCCTGGCAATGGGCTCCAGCGCCCCGTTGCCCACATCTCTTGCTAGGGCAGACAGAAAATTTCTGGGAGATCACATATCTCTTTAAATTCTAAAGTGCTGCTCTGGCTTTATAGCAACACTAACAGGCATCATCTGTTTTTTTTATAGCTGGGAGGCTCACAGAGGCCTTACTGCAGTGTTTTGCAGCTACAGTTAAACAATTCAAACCTAGAAATGAGTCTGAGGTAAAATCTCATCCGTTATACCTCTGCTCCCAGACCATGCTTCTGGGGGCTTTATTTCAGATCTCAGTGAGGTCTATAGAGAGCTTTACAACCTTGAAATTCAGACTGCGTATTAGGATCCTGCAAAAGAGGATGTGGAAACCCAGCCCTAAGCTTCAAAAATCAATAAAATAGGACATGTAGAACACATGGACACACCGAGACTTGCAGAGGCTGTGTATACATACAAACATCCTCATAAAATCAGACAAGGGTTTTTCCCCAAAACGGGTGACTCCTCAGGACAAGCTTGCTGAAGGGGAAGGTGTGGGGAGGAGTGGAAGGAAAGAAGGAAGGGAGCACAGGAATGAATTCAATTTAAGTGTGCACAGAAGGAACAAGGAAACCCGTAAACATATCCAGAGTGGTAAAAGGTAGCTGAAGCAGAGGGCTTTTAAAGATGTGAAACCCACCTGCTCTGTCAAGCAGAGGTGAAGACAAATAAAGACTTACGATCAGGGTGAGACAGTTTGCTGCGGGCTTGTCCCTCCGGGCACTGTTGTCTATTCCCCTGAGGCAAATGGGCTTGTTTGCAGCTGTAGAAAAGATATTGGCCTGGAGTGCTACCTGGAAAGCAGCTCCTGTGCTGCTGCATAATCCTGATGTATATGGAATAAAAGGTGCTCTGCAACTGTACTCAGGGCTCAAAATGGCCAGACTGCATGCACCAGGCCAGATGCTCACAGTGTTTACTGCTTTGCCCACGTTTACAACATCCAAGTCCAAATCGCAGGTATTTATTGTGCCCTTTCTCCCTCTCTTGATCTTATGTTTTGAAGCACTGGCCTGACCCTGCAGCCAGAGGATACATGGCAGTGATACTTTGCGGGTCAGCAAGGCACCACGGCCCCTTCCCCGAGCTGAGAGTGCAGGCTCAGACCTTGATTGTTCGGGGGAGAATATTTCAGCGGTCAGCTCAGTCTTAATCGCAGCAGAAACGTAATGAATAAATTCTTCCCCTTCTGCATTATGTAAATCATTTTCTGGGCTGTGTCAGCTCTTCTGCACGAGAGCTTGTTTTAGTCACTCGAGAGAGGATCTGACTGACACAGAGGCAGATCTGCTGAATATAGGAGTGCGTAGTCTGGTAGAGTTGCTTTTCAGAGCAAAGTTTTCAGACTTTTTCTTTTATTTCCACCTGCTATTTGTTTCATACCTTCAATACAGTGGACGTGACAAAGAATCAACTTGGACTGGAGAAAGAAAGGCTGCATCAGACTAAGAATACATTTGAAAAGCTGTGTTTACTTGACACATATTACAGTGAGACTTTGGTCATACACTTCCTGGACAGTTTTTAACAGGGGAACTGATGCTTGGCATCAGTTACATTTAACTGGTAGATTTTTGCTGTTAATCACAGAGCCTGTTAGGGCAATAGCTTGCTTATAATAATGCTGCTTACTGCTCTATCTATGACACTGTAGAACACATAGTTCCCATGTCTTTAGTACAGTAATACATTCCTTCTTCCCTCTTTTCTTTCCTCCTCTCCCCCCTCCCTCCCTCTCTTTCCTCCCTTTTNCTTTTTTCTTCTTCTTCTTTTTTTGTAGCTCTTACCAGTTTCACAGGCTCTGACTTTTTTTCCAGCTACACTTTTCATGGCCTGGGGAAGATAGATGTGAGAGAAGAACACAACTGGTCCCAGTGGGGCTGCTAGTGGCATGTAGTGAGGGACAGTCTCTGAAACTCTGTGGCTACTCTGGTCCAGCCAACAAGTCCTGCGTGATATTTGCTCACCACCTAGCAATGTTTCAATAGCTTGCACTGAATTTATTTACTGGCGGGTGTCCCAGGGAGGCAGACATGGCATTTATCAGGTGCCAGTTAGCAAACTCTCCTACCTTTGCCAGTAAATTGAAGAGCCACTGCTGTATTAGGAAAAAGATATTATATACAGAGCACCTATTAATAGTCTTATCTCTGTCTATAGTGAATTGGTGTGAAATGCTCAGGCTTCTACCCAAACGGCAAATTCAAAATTCTGTTTGGGTTGAGCAGACCACAGGGCAGAAAGCCAGTTTCATGCAAGCTCCTAATGCAATGTAACTCTGCAGTTACCCATGCTGAAGATCCAGGTGATAAAGATTGCTCCTGAACACATCCTTCAGTCTCTGCACTGCCTGACATTGCTGTCCTTGTCCAAGCAATGGCTGTTCCCTTTTCATTGCTTTTCTCCCCTATATCACAGTTTGGAGAATATGGCTGTTCCCCAGGAGGTGGTTTTTGCCCTCCTACTGACAGATGCTGCCTGTGCCCTTCTCTGACCCTAACCTCCTTCCTACCTGCTTTGTATTCCAGTTCAATCACCAGTGTTAGTGGCACTAAATGCTGTCTAGCCATCCATCACAAGACATTCAGGGCATCCATTATGATATGATTCATTTGAGCAATCTATGTTCATTATTAATCTTCCCTTACTGCAGGCTAAAGTAATCCTGGCTTGTAAGGTCTCTGTTCTTTTCAAAGTTGGCTTTACTATCATTGCATTTTCTGCTGCATCTCCTTGCTTGCTTGCTTGCTTCCCAGTGCTTTGCAGAGTGTTATCCCTCCTCATATCTCCTGAACTGTGCCATTCGTCCTGGAAAATGGTTAATGGTTATTGGGGATTAATATGCAGTCAATCGCTGTTGCACTCTCAACTTCTGAAAGTCTGCTTTAGAGTATAGCTCATCCCTTCACCAGGCTGAAGGGGATAAATACATAAATCTTGTTCTTCTTTCCTAAGTTCTTGCTCTCCTGCCACCAAAAAAAGGAATTTGGATCCTTAAAAGAACAGGGACAGACTGTGGTTTTTCAACCTTGTGCTTTTTGGTGTTAAGCTAATCAAATTCTGCCTGGTTTCCCCACTGACCATCCGGACACTTCAGGGTGAGTGTGTGCACAGCTCTTGAATGTGTTTGTGCACCCTTGCAGGTTATCCATTCTTCAAGGTTGATTCCTTTTTTCCCCTCAGATACAGCAGGAGATTTAATGAGATTAAATCACATCTGTGCCCAGCCAGTGCACTGGGGAGGGACAAGGTGCTGGAAGCCTCTATTTCCAGCCCAGGTATTGTTAATAAGGAGGGGACAACAAAAATACATGATGGCACTCTAAGAACAGGACAAGGAGATGAGCTGACCCTAAGCAGCACATGGAACCCTTTTGAGTCAGGGACACCAAATCCTGGCCATTGATTGGGGTCCCCAGTTGCACCCTAGGAGTAACAGAATGAATATGCCACCAAACAGTCCTGGATCTGCTACCAAGCCCTGCTTGCTTCCTCCACAGCAAGGAAGACACATTTGCCCAGCACCCTTCAGACCTGCCAAAGTGAAATGGCTCTGGGCACCCCTGCTCAAACCGCGTTCCCCTTCCAGCACACAACAGCTCTAATTCATGCTCCTACGCAGTTACAGTAAGGGATGGACAATCCCACATCATCTCTGCTTTGTTAGGAAAAACCTTTGGATTATTTTTTTTTCTTAAAGCAGGACAGAATAGCCAAAGGCCAGTACATTCAGTTGTATTCAGGGTTAAATCACTCCAACGCTGGTTTGATTTAGCTACTGACAACTAACTTACAAATATGGCCAAATGTCAACAAGCAGTAATTTTTTTATAGGGCATTTATATTCTGTATGGGGAGAATTTGGCAAAAAATTCTTGATAACCAGTGATCCCAAATATTTCAATAACTGTGTGATTTGTTTTGGTTATTGAGAGCTAGGTTGTCCCCTCCCTGCAATGCAGAATCAGTGCTGTGGCATTTTTATCCACCCAGGAGCAGAAAGAACATTAGCTCCCTTTGCCTCCATCACACTGAAAGCAACAGCATTTTACGTTTTAGAGAAGAGGTGCAAGCTGCAACAACAGAACTGAAAGCAAAGGAGCTGGGATTAAAAGGCAAGTAACTCTCAGGAGAAAAGGCAGAAAGAATACACAGAAAACTTCTGCTTGGCTGCTCTGATGCTCCTCTCCCCAGCAGTGTCCTTTCTAATCACAGCACACTGTGCATGCTCACACTGCTTTCCTCACCAACAATTTCATTCAGGCTGTCAAATTAGCCAGGAGAGGCAGCGTGGGTAAATGAATAGCAACCAGACGGCTTGGTAAGTCTTGGCTCTGCCACAAACTCACTGCTCATCTCCTATCTGCTTCCTTTCCCATCTTTGTCATCTTTGTTTCTGGGATACTGCCTAGGGTCCAGATGCTTGTTTAGGCATTCGTAATTCACATCCTTGAGATTGCCACCGCAAGGTACAGTTTTTCACACAACATAGCCATGTGTCTGGACACACTACCGTTCAGGTCAGCACTGCCCCCAACCACCACCCTTGCACACCAGATCTTCACTTGGGAGGTCATCTAGTCCATCCTCCCACGCCAGCCAAATTGTTCTTCAATATCTTGGACTACATAGGTGCAGAGCATAATGTAGGTGAAAGCTGGTCTGGATTGGTCCCAATGGATTCTGCTCCCTGGAAGCGGTAAACAATAATGATGGGACTACTGTCCACATGCCAGGGTTAAATAAACAGAAGAGAATATTTGGTTTCTGTTACTTTTGTAAGTCAAGTTGTGGATTTAGGTATATAAACTTAGGCACTCTTTGAATGTTGTGGTTGTGAAAGCCAAGAATGAGCACAGCAGCTACCCCTTTTCAACTACTGCTACTTCAATCTCTTAAAAAGGGGGAAAAAAAAAAAAGAAAAAAAGAAGAAAAACTGTAGCTTGAATATGACACAGCATTTGGCAGTTTTCTTTCCCTTTTCAGTTGATTAAGTGGCCTCTTCTATTAAAAACCTCTTGATAAGACAATGAGAGCTATTAGCAACTCATGAGAATCTGGGGTTGGTAAATAGAACTACAACTTTGGGAAGAAATACTGCAGATATCATACAGCGAGTAAGTGGCATGCAGTAGAAGTAGGTTAAAATACTTTGTTATTTTAGCAGGTGAATTCCTAGAAGATGACTGGGGAAGCTGTTACAACCTGATTGAGGTCATCACTGAGTGATACCTGCAGAAAGACAGTAATATATCACCTGTACAGCTGTAAAATCTGTTTGCAACTTCCTTGCATTTAATATGTTCTGACCTGAGCTCCAGCAATGCCCTGTTTAGGGTAGGCAGAGTGTGCCCTCTGTGTGTGACCAGCATCCCAACTTGGAAAGGTTCCTCTTGTCTTCCATGGATGACAACCTCCATTCAAAAGGCACTAAGTTCACATTAATCTCCCCTTATTCTAGTGCCTGCTCCCTCGCATACTAAAATCCTCTTTTGGCTGGTTCGGTTGGTGATGAGAGCACGTCTTCCAGATGACAGCATCTGTAGCACACACAGAGCCCCCTCCGCCTCAAGAATGCTGAAATCAACCCAAGTGCCAGAGCTGCTCTTTAAAATATTAAATACACAAATATTTTACAAATAGTATTTTAGTTGTGAATAATAACCTGGTAGTTCCTGGGAGAGGCAGACAATTTACATCCTCCCTTTCCATATGAGCTGTTTTGCTGTGACTTCCAGATGCCAAATAAATTATTAATCAAGTCTGAAAAATACACTGGAGCCTTCCTTCCTGAGAGGAAGGCTGATGCTAATCCCCAGATGGATTTGGCATGTAAGTCACATTGCCACTAAATAACTGATAAACATTTTTCACCACCATTTTTTTGTGTTCAGAACTTACGTGTCTAAATTGGAATATGTGGCAGATGTGCCCTAATTCCTCCTTTTTCAGTGCCAGCACTGGTGATGCACATTTGCCCCAGTATGGACACAGCGATGCACGTGGACACAATCTACAGGGAGGATGGCAGAACTGCACAGCGTGCTGGTGGAGCATTAGAAAGCACAGGAGACAAATCCTGTGAATCTTTGTGTTTTGAGCTGGGTTTTTTTCCATTTGAGCTGTGACTAATGGCTGTGTCAGACATCATACACCGAAGGATGCAGGTTGTGAACACCCCTGCTTTGACTTCAGGACAAAGTGGTAGAGAAAAGGAGAAATTTCTGGTATTTTCATGACTTTTTCCCAGCTTACTTTTGCAGTGTCATAGGCACTTGATCAATGTATTTCTTTCTTAGCACAGGACAGAGAACACGGAATAGGGGACAACACAGAATAGGCACATCAGTTGGAATGTTCATGTATGCCCTAGGTTAACTGAGAGCTCTCGTTTTCAAAAGAAGTGGACTCCAAGAGCCTCGCCATATAAGCAAATCCACCAGGAAAGGATGAAGACAGTGGTCAACCACTGTCAACTGCGGACAGTGGTCAACCAAGTGATCTTGTAAAAGTCTCTCCTAACACAAAGACAATTTGCATGCCTTGCTTTTCAACTAGAGGCTAATACAGAAAAAACCACTATTGTGTCTCAGGCGCTTTTGGTTTTTGGGCCCTATCTTGTGCCCCAACATTTCCATTCAGAGCCTGATTGAGCCATAGCTGTAGAGTTGGATGCTCACGTCTCCATGATCCTGATCTCTACCGAGAAAGCCCAGGTTTTTAAAGCACGGCTGAGAGAACTCATGATAAGTACTGCTAAATGGCCTTTGGTGATCTCCAGAAACACGACCCTGGAGTTCCTCTGCTGCTAGTCCAGCGTCAAAGGGAGCAAAGGCTACGACAGTTGTGCACAGATCACTCTTCTGTGGTACAGAGAGGGAGAGGGGAAGAAACCAAGTGCTTTCCTTGCTGATTCTGCTGCTGCTTTCTTTTAAAACACATTTAGATTAATCTTTTAAGTGTCCAATTCTACCCTGAGTATTTTATATCAAATACTGCAAGCAGAATGTACACCGGACAACCCACAAATACATTCACACACAACATATCTTGAGATGCAGAATACTCTTTCTTCCTCTTCTGTACATCCCCAGCTTCCAGTGTGTCAGAATCAGCTCTTGGCACCCTGCTTAGTGGTAATAAATCAGGCTCAGCTGCTATGATTCAGAGCCAGTGAGCATCCTTGGTACACACCTTGCTGCCAACTCACCCTCTATTAATCCAAGGGTTCACATGTGTGTGTGTATTCCTAGTGCCTCGTTTCCTAATGAAGTGAGTCGTTAGGAAGTCAGACAGATGAAATCCCAGCAAAACAGTACCAATTAATTTTCCTGCCCCATTTTCCAATCATAGCATGGTATAGTGCACCTTTCTTCAGTGTGACCATCACCTCGTTGTCTTAGGTACTGTATAAACCAAGTATGAAAAGCCTCCGTCTCAAACAAATAACAACCTATGTATAAATTAAGAGTCAACACACGGTAGAGCGAAATGGCAATATCAGGCTGTCAGGAAGGGGTCTTGGTGCACGGCTGCCTGCTCGTTGTCAAGATTTCTGTGGCATAACAGCAAAAGAGACATTTATACAATTTATCATTTACAGCATAAATATAAATAGTTAGTGATGATGAAAGAACCCCAGAGACCTTGTAAACTAAATCACACTGAAAAAGACCCTCCATGAAGACCATGAGCTGGCAAAAGCTTATGCCATGTATTTTGATCCCTTTCTTTAAACAGAAAAATATCTTCCTAATTAATGACTGATGGTATTAATATAATGAAAGACTTTTATATCTTCAAATTCAATTCTGCCCAGAAGGCTTTGATACGTAGGAGTATATATCCAGACCAACACATACTTTTACAGTGAATGAAGACACCAGATTTCTCTCTTGTATAAGAGTGTCTGCTGGTTTGATCATTACCCCCAGGAAGTAGCCAAGCAGTTAGAGCCAGTTCCTAGCAATGGAAGAAATATTAGAAAGAAGGCAACATAAATCACTAGAAGACAAACGAAGATGGAAAGTTTGGGTTTTCCCTTTATCTTTCCCTTCTTTTTTTCTTTCACTCACTTTATTTCAGGGAAGTAAGAAAGAGAAGATTTCATCAGCCAAACAGAAGTGCTCTGGTGCTTACATAGATGCTGTGGGTCACAGCAGCTGGTGGGCCATCCCCTTCAGGCTGTGCAAGGGTAGCTGAACACAGGGAAGGCTCTTCATCCTGTGTTCGTGTCTGTCGTCCACCCTGTTTGCTATGGGCATATTATCATGTTCTGTATAATCCCCAATGATCTTTCAAGAGATACTGTCCTTTGTCATAGAAGACACAAAGGACATCCATTTTTCATGTGATTACAAGCACAAAAACAACATTCAAAATGGATCATGAGACATCTATTTGTGAAATTAATGCTAAGCATGTCATTCAAATTTTTATTTTGTTTAGGTGATTAATTTGCCTATGTTACATGGTATACAGGTATGATAAACAATGGGTTCTTTCTCTTGCAATATTATTTTCTGATCATGATATTTTCTAAGAAGTCTATAGACCAGCACATATGACTTATAAATGTGCTTCCAGAAACAGACAGAGGGAGAGACTTCCTGAACAGAAACTTCTTGGCCATTTCTATTTCATGGAATATGACACTCCAAAAAGCTCATCCTTGAAACTGATTGAGAATGCTTAAAAAAAAAAAAAAAAAAAGCAGGAGAGACAAATTCAAGTTTTCAGGCATCTCAAAGGCCATGGAAGTGAGTCTTAAGAACAGGACTCGATGCGATCTTGAAGAGGCTCTGGTTATGTGCTGACCTTGCTGACTAACAAGCAAGGTAAAAGTTGCAACGTGCAAGATTGGCATTTTGTTATGATGACTTTTATTTTGTATGGTATAAAACAATTCTGGGAAATATTCTGATTAATAGCAGCATAATAGTGAGAAAATACTTCCTGTAACTCCTCACACAAACACAGAATAGCAGTCTTGTGGAAGCTGCAAAGAAAATACATGGCAGCATTTTTCAGAACAGCTGGGTTTGGAAGAATTTAACTACAAATGCAGTACACAGGGATGAATTAGGGGGGTCTTAAACCTCACCTACTACCTTCCTCTTCCCTCTCTCCCCTAGCACTGCTTGCTTGTGTGAGCTTACTCTGGATCAGGGCACATGGTCAGCCCTCCTCCCTTTCAGTGGCTCTCAGTGCACATGATAAATGGGCTTTGGCCTATTGAAGCAAACAGAAAAACTTTCATTTCAAGGTGATTTGGACTGAGTCCCTTGACTATCTTTGCCACAGACTTCTCCTTGAAGAGGCTGACAAGGAAATGGTATCTGTCATTGCCTCTCTGCTCTTATCTGCCTCTTGAACCAAATTTCAATAACGTGTAGACATGCACTCTCGGAAGCCTCCATATGCAAGTTTTACAAGGAAACACAGTCCTGTGCGCTTCACAGACTTGCCAACTTGCCTACAGGTTTTGAGCAGAATTGATTCAAATCTAAACTGAAGGCTCTCCCTGTGCCTATTAATCACCTTTCCTCACGCAGTGTTTTTGCAGCTGCCACCACACACACTCCTTGGGCACCGATCCACTGTGTTGCACCTCCCAAAGTCGAGCCGCAATCACTAGCACTTATTTTTTTATTCTAGGTAGTAAGACAAATCTTCTAGGGCAGCTATAAATGACAACAAACTTACATAATTATCCTGACACTTCACTGTGCTCTTAGTCAGTTGACTACTGATTTAGATTATAATGATGCTTTACTAATATTCAGATCAATCAACTTTCTGTCCAAGATATTATTTATATCTTTTCATAGACAATAAAACCAGAAGAAGCCACTGTGATCATCTATTCTGGCCGCTGCAGAAGGCTCTTGGTCAAGACCTGAGCCCCAGAAGAACTACACCATATCTTGTACAAAACCATTCTTTGTTTGCAGTGATGGAAACTTAACCGCAAGGCTTGGGAATCTGCTCCAATGTTACTCTGGCTAAGATCAGATGGTTTTTTGTGAAAAAAATCCTTTTGAATTTGTAACTGCTATGTAATTTGAAACATCTGTAAAAAGAAAGATAAAAGAGAAGCATTCACATGCACAGGGAGTAGCGTACAAAGAATGTAGGTTTCCTTTTATATCCCTATTACTGTGTTTGATCCTCTCCAGCTTCTATAATTGCCCTCCGTGCAATTATCTTCAGCACAATACAATGATTTTTAAGTCAGTGCAGACTAAAATTGTATTGTAATACAGTGGCTGCTTTGTCTCCGGTAGATCTTTAGCAAATTTGTGGTCGGCATCAGCGCTATTTGGTAAATAATACAAACCCATGACAGGTTTGCTCAAAGAAGGAGAAGCCTCAGGGTGACTGAGGTGTAAGAAACAGCTCTGAATGAGCAATTCAAATGGAGGAGGAATTTAAATAATTAACTTTCTTTTGATAGGATTTTCCTGCTGCAGTGGCAGAAAGGATAAACAATTAACAGCTGAAACGCTCTTTCTTTCCTGAGCTGTCCCTGACTGTATGAAATAATGGACTTTACTCCAGAAGGGGAACATAGCTGAAGAAGCTATGATAGCTTCCTGATATCCTGATAGCTGAAGAAGACCTTCCTTCATAAAGGAGGAGGAAAGGGGAGGTAAAGGGGACGTAGGCTCCGTGCACAGGAGGGTGTGGGGTGAGTTGGGCTGTTTTCCTGCTGCTTCCTAGTTCTCCTTGGTGCTGAGGCAGAAATGGCAGTGAAGTGTGAGGCTGTGCCCCACGGGACCACTGCGGGCAGAGGGGACCCATGCAGGCAGGTACCGCCACTGCGGGTGGGGTGACACCACGGCACCTTCGCCACCTGTGAGCTGACGCCTGCCCGTGCCAGCCATGGTGCTCAGCCTCTGCTGCGCTGCTTCCAGACCATCCCTGGGCAGCTGATGCCTTCCAGGAGCGGGGCTGGGGTAAGGGCCAGAGATCTTTCAGACAGGTCAATATGATAGATGGAAATGAAATGGGAAATGAAAAGGTGGATGGCTCAGCTGCAGCGTGAACACGCTTCACAAAACTTACCCAGTGCAACCGATAATAACTGGCAGCAGCAGCAGTCTCCAGGCCGGCCTGCTTATCTAGCCGGTCGCGATGCACATGGGAGTTAGCCACAGGTCTGCTGCAGAAGGCCATGTACGTCAGACAGCGTTCCCTTATGCAAATAGGAGATATCCGTCCCCTTTAAATACGAATTGTGTGAAACCGTAGGATATCATCCAAAAATAGGATAAGTCCAAAAACTGTCTTTTGAATTGTCTTCTGCTTGATTTGAAACTGGGGGAGGAGCAGTAGGCTGCGCAGCAAATGCCTTTTGCTGCAGAGACCTACAGAAAAACCATTCCATGAACCATTTATACAAATCAAACCACATGGCAATACCCAGCCTTTTCTCCTCTTCTTTGTTAATTAAGAAACTGTTTTGACCATTCACTGGGTACCACTTCAAAAAATAATCCTCATGTCTTATAAATGCCAAGCTGAGAACTATTAATATCTTCAGTTTACTGTTGCTACCTAACTCAATTTCATCCTTATCATTTGCTTAAAAAAAAGCAGGAAAAGAACAAAGCATATTAAGGCACATGGTTGGGAATAAGGCTAAGAAAACATAATAAAAAATATTGATGAGAAATGCAGACCACGTATGTGTTTGCAGTCGAATGCCTAGCAGTGTATAACTGAATGGTAGTCCTGGTTTCTTTAATACTGCATTTACAGCAGTCCTTACAGAAAAGAAAACACACGCACACATGCACGAACATACACACACACTCACACACACGCACTACAAAATCACCTCTGAAAATCAGCCCAATTTGAAAGAACTGGAACTAAAGGGAGGGGGGAAATCCAAGAGAAGAGGAACCGTAGGAACTGACTGAGCTTGCCAAATCTTGTGGTGCTTTTCTGGCCATAAGTCTCTGGTCTCTGTCTGACTATGACAGAATACTTTTTCAACAGTGTTTCCCATTTCTTCCACAACTTCAAAGAGGATGTTCTGGGCAAAAATGGACAGAACTCTACTTCGTTGTCTGTGAAATCTGTAAGACTGTAAATCTGAAAGGGGAAATATTTTTGGGCATCTTTCAGGAGAGGGACATACTTAGCTCAACCCTGCCCAAGAGACGTTTATATGCTTAGGACTGAATCCTTCCCCAGAGAGGGAGAGAAGAAGCAGGACCAGGGTCTAAAGACCCAGAAAGGATGGCACACACGGCCGTGGGCAAGGAAGGGGTGATGGGTTGTTCAGGTTTGGGGAGGAGGAAGAAGGCAGGACGAGAAGGTAGGTTTCCATGCCAGGGAAAAGAGATGGAGGAAGCGGAGGAGACAGAGGTGTCAGGTGGAACCCCTGGAGGTCACAGCAAAGAGAGAAGAGGTCAGCAGTTGGTGAACAGGCAAAACACAGAGTTTTGTGGACCAAAGGACCAAAGGACAGGGTAGGACAGGCTGCAGGGTGTCACTGCAATGGGTGGTGGGGACGAACCCACACAGTTCCCCCCTTGGCAAAATTGTGGGGGTGCTCACAAAGCCCAGCCTTGGCAGAATGGCCTGGTTAAAAGCAGCTGCTAAGACAGTGAGTGCATACGGCATGCGGGAGCAGAATACCCAGAACTGCCTTCATTTGCCCAAAACTGAGCATGTTAAAGAAGACAGTGGCAATTCGCTGGATTGAACCATGACCAGGGAATTACAGAGACACTTCTAAACAAAGAAGAAGGCTTATAAGTGAAGTATAAAAATTTGTAGCAGCAGGGAGAGACCTTGGAGTGGGAACAGCAGCAGTCAAAACTTGGTGTGAGGCTGCCAGAAGTACCACCAGCATCCCAACCTGTGCTGAGGCTGGGCAGAACAGCCGCCCTGATGGACACCGCGAGCAGATGGATTCCAGCTAGTGGGGTAACAGCACGGGGTGCTGCAGTGGAGACACACACTGGGGTGCCTGTGTGTGAGCCTGGGGGACCTTTGTCACTGGTGTGTGCGTGGGGAGCACCCACATCTCACAGGAGGGGTGTGCGAGTAGGGGAGCCCCCATTGCCAGGAGCGGGGTGAGTGCTGGGGGCCCATGTGGCCTCTGAGGAGTAACTGTGCAGACTGTGGGATTAGAGCTTTGGGGGATTAGTTATGAAGGCTGTTTTGAAATTTGTAGGTGTTTATTAACAATTCATAGGCATCTAGTGCTGTGGTTTGTCTGTCACTGATATTGATCCTGCATGTACAGTTCACTGCTTGCCAGTTAATTACATGTCATTAAAAAATCTAAAAATTGCTTTGATCCTGATTTGATTTAAACCACATGAGCTGAGCAGCTTTTCCCTGTGACAGAGGATAGAGGAGCTCTCACAGAAAACAGAAAGGACACAAGCTGCCCCAGTGCGGGCCCAGCTCTCACGCAGGGCTCGGCAGGGGCAGCCAAGCTGAGCTCCTTGAGCCACAGGTGATCCACAAGCAGCGCGAGGGCAGACCCCGGGCTGTGGGGATGTTACACGAGTTGGGGTGAGGCTGCGAGAGGGAGAGAGCCGTCATGGCTCTCTGGGGCTGGCTGGGATCAGCCACACGCCCGCAGCTCCCTCCCAGGAACTGCTCTGGGAGTCCCCTTGGAGGAGTGTGGTGTGGACCTCGCAGCTTGCAACACGCTTTCGATCTGCACCGGGGCAGGACAGACAGCCGCGCTGGGGGAAACATTTCTTTCACCGTGTGCACTGTGCTCTATTGAAGACAAATATGGACCATTGCAGCTCCCCTGGTTCAGGTGGGCTCTGACTCTCATCCTATGATGGAGTGACGTGGGTAAGAAGACAGTTGCTTTGCAATCACACCCATGATCCAGATAGTGGTCCATTTAGATCAACCAGGGGATTTCATCTCCTCCTTGGGCCCATATGCAGCCCTCTAGTCCAGATTGCAACCCTAGTAAGACTAACTCCCTTCTCATGAAGGAAGAGGCATCTGTAATGTGCTCAAACTGGCTTCATGGTAGGTTTTAGTCAGAGCATGAAGCAAGCTTGGAGGCACACACTGAAGCATGCAGAGTTCAATGAGATAAAATGATAGATGCCGTTCCAGGGGTTGTGCTTGCAGCCCCCTTTGCAGACATTCATCACTGAAGGCATCACCAGATAAGTTGTCTCCTTGGCTGAAATGAATGAAGGTGCTGAGCAATTCTGCCCACACTGTGCCTGAGAGAAGCGTTTCATTAAACTCTACCCTGTGCTGACAGGACACGACTGAAGAGCCCACTGCGTGAGCTGGCACTGCTCCTCCTGTGCACCTTCTGCAGGCAGCTGCAGGGATGCTATGAAGTGAGCAGTCATTTAAAAAGGAGGTAAGAAACACATTTCCCGCTGGTTTCTGCAGGTTCCCTGAGTCCTCGGGCTAGGAGCACTGCAGCTGGCAAACCGGGTCCTTGCGCACTGCTCTGACAGCAAGGGCATGGACAGCTGAACAGCAGAGCAGCCACCAACAGCTCCTTGAAAACTTGCAGTGTCTGGGAGGGAAAACTCAAAGGAGTTTGTGTCTATCAAGTGTTTTCTGCCCATTTCATTTTAATCTATCACAGCTTGAAAGGCAAAGTCTGTGCTGTGGTTTGCATGTCATGAAGGACTGTCTTCACTTTTTCCTTGGGACAAATCTTCGGTGAGGGCAAAACAGCCAGGCTACACCACATTACAAAGGACCTGAGTTGCTGCACTATCTCCACAGCCTCATAACTCACACTTCATCTTGCTTTTGTCCTACAGCTTTATTTCTGTGAAGCACTTACATGCAGATTACAAGCTGACATTTATAAGACTACAAGTAAAACACGTGTCTACGTGTCTTTGAATGCAAACACTGCTTCCCCCAGCACCCCACTGACCTGAACCAGTGCTCGGCATTAGAAAGGACAGGAGTTTCAGAAGCATCCCACGCAAACCAAGAGCTGAGGAAGGAGGAGAGACAGACAGACAAAAGCCCAAGAGCAGCCACATGCAGAAGGGCATAATGGAAATGTTTGTGACACTTGGATAATGAATAACTAAGCCTTTGGGAAAAAAAAACCAAAACATTTTTACAAGTTGGATGTGAAAATGGCCTCAGCACTATTTTCCCCTCAGATAAATCACTCAGTGCCTTGGGGTGAGTAGCAGTTATGCTCACTTCTTACCATACCAAGGGAAATGGCATAAGGAGGATACCCTGCTCACCGGGCGAGGGGCAGGGGAGCAGGTAACGCTACAGAGAGCTGAGACGAGGTGAACAGCACTTGTTATAGACAGACTTTGAAAAGCAAATTGTAAATGATCAGGGGGAGCAATAAAGGCAACATGTAACTCCTGCAGGTAGGCACTCCTGTCCACAAACGTGGCTTAGCTTCTGCAAGCCTGACACCTGCGGTGTTGAACAAACACTTGAACCTGGTGATGATTACATGGAGACAGAGAAGGCTTTTGGGCAGCTGTCATCTATCACACACTTCAGACAGGAGTGGGGGAAACACAGAAACTATTAGCTAAGCGATAATGACTTTTTCTGCTGAGACAGTTCCATCTCAGTGGTAATGACTGTGGCAAATATGTAAAAAGATTCATTTGCAAACAGCAAAGCCTGCATGGTAGCTCTGACTAAATGGAGTTAGTCCCTCAAGAGAGATGCTACAGGCTCTCCTGTAGCTCCCCGGTCCCCTGCGGTGTGGGGATACTCCCATGGACACAGAGGGGTCAGTGTGGTGTTGGGACCATTGAGGCCAAACAGTTTTATGGGATCAATAATTGATATCCACAAAGCAGGAGTGTGTGTCTGTGTCTGATCTGGTCTCCATACGGCCAATAAAGAGAAACAGGGGCCACAGGGATGCAATTTGTCCTGACTGTACCTTTCAGAAAGGGTAAAATGAGTCCCTGTGCTCTCCAATTTCTCTCATTAGGTAAGAACTCACTGAGCTCCAAAGCGGGCCTGGGTTGCAGTCTCCTGCCCCGTAGACAATACAGGCTTAGGGAAAATGAATCTTTTCCTCTCATCTTGCCTTCCTTTTGAGCTGTAAGAGGGAGCAGGACTCAGTGCAACTGTCAGTATGTCACCTTGTACAAGATGCTATGAAGAAGCATCTACCCAAAGCTCCTGACACCCAGACAGGCAAGATGAAGAGGAGGAGCAGTGCTGGGACCTGTCCATAGAGCTGCCCTGTGGTAGACTGGCACTAGGAATTTCAGGTCAGTGCCTTCTTGATCATATCCCGTACTCTACCCCATAAGGTACACGTGGCTCTCAGGCCTTTTCCCACACTTCAGCAAGTACAGACAGGGCATGCAATGTTGCAGGTAGCTTCCTGGTTGCAAACATGTGAAGCCCATAACTCCAAGATACTTCCACCTGGGACTGCAGGGTGTAGCTCTGTCCTAAAGCTTCTTTCATTGGAGGGAATGAAGAATTCAGCTTTAATACCAATAACTGCGAATAGTCTAAAGTTAGGCCCTGAGCTTATAAAAGTATCTGAATAAACACCATTTATTAGACACCACAAGTTTCCAGTACTGCCACAACACATTTGGAATAGCACTGCCCCTCTCCTGCCTGACACCTTCCCAGAAGCAACAAAAGCACAACTCAGCTGCAGACACCAAACAGAAGCTGCCACTGCCCCATCCATCCCTGGGGAGTGACAAGCAGGGCCACCTCTTGTGGCGATCTGCCTCTGAAGAAAGTCTTTTTATTTAAATGTTATTCAGGATGTGATTCAGTTGTCTATGCCTAGGCATCTGATGTAATTTTGGGCTTCTGTACAGAAATATCTTTTGGGATCCCATACATAAAACAAAATGGAGGAGCCATGCACACTGTGCGTTGCATGTTCATGTCATCCACCTGGCTCATACAAGACAACTGCAGCATCTCCACCTTGGAACAACACCTGCAGCTGTGTCTGTTCCTCCTTATGGGTAGTCATCTGAAAATCCCTTGGGACAGAGAGGAGGAGTGAGGGGGAAGAGGGAGATAATAATAGTTGAATAATTCATTCAATGAGATTCATGGAATTTGGGGACTAATACATTCTATGAGTAATATTTTCATTATTTTCCCCACTCCAGCGCTAACAGAAGATATGAATAATGATTGGAGCAAACACTTCATTATATGACAGTGCTATTGAACTTCAGAAGCATATATTACATGAAGTGAGGGGACTCTAGTTCTGCCTGTCACCAGTTTGATGTAGACGTTCTCAAAAATGGTGAAATATGTATTTGACACTTCGGCCTTTCATCGCAGAAAGTTTGCACTCAGATTACCTGACAATAAGAATCAATCAATAACTTGCATGCTGTTTCTCTCCCAGAAAATTGCTAACAATTGCTTTCTTTCAGCACTTCAGAAATTACATCCCTAGAGATGGCAGACCTCTCATCTTTACAGTCCCCGTTCTCCACAGGGTGGCATGTCCTTGCATCCGGGCAAAACTTGTTCCTCGGGGGCACTGCAACCTGCCGCTACCCTGCAGCAGCGAGCGCTGACAGCCCCCGACGTTGCGGCAGCTCTCTCTGCAGCAGTTGCAGCCAGATCGTAGGGGGATGCCGGCCAGGTTCTTCGCAGGTCTCATCCCTCCCAAAACCTCCTCACCATTAGAGCTGCCTGATAAATGTGGACTCTAGACACAAGGGCAAAAGGGGGATTAACTGGTCTCTGTGAAGTTAGGCCATGAAAGCCAAGCTGCAGTCAGATCTGCTCGTACAGGGTTTCTGCTGCTATTCCCTGGCCGTCGAAGGCCAGCGCCACCGACTTCAGCATGCTGTAGCTAAGGGTCTGTTTCCAAACTGCATGAAGAAGTACTCCCTAATAAAATCAAAACAATCTAAGACTTTATTACTTGGGTAGATTTTAGCTCTAAATGAATTATAATGTCCTCTTATCTTTGGCTTAATAGAGGAGCTGGAGAGTCAATGGACATTTCCCATCCAGCCTAAGAAGTTGTGGTTGAACAATAACGTGTCTGTTATATTACTACCCAGAGCAGATTTAATGACTCCAAACAACATGGGACCTACTCCATCTCCTGCTTTACCGTGAATAAGGTTCATTTCTGAAACTAAAAGATGACATGAATTCCTGGTATCAGTTCACTGACACCAAGTGCACAACATCCTTTGACATCAGTGGTGAAAGATCACGCTAAAGAAAAAGAAAAACAGCCAATAATTTCCACCCTCCAAAATTCATAATCTAACTGATAACTAGCTTGCTGCGAGGGACTGACTGTCATTCATCAGCTAAATGTCAAATTCATTGGTTCCTGGAGGGCCTCTACTCAGTCAGAAATGAACATGGTTCATACACATATTTAATTCTAACTTTGAAAGTAGAGAGGAATTTAACAGAACATTAGAGAGTGATGAATAAATTATAATGGTATTAATGAGGCCGATGCTTATATCTAAAGGGAAAAGTCCCAGAGGGTTTAGGGAGCTGCAAAGTTACTAATAACATTAATTTTGGAGTTGATAGTAGATAACAAATTAAACATGCTAAATATGAGTATGCACTGTGATTTCTGCTGCAGAAGACAAAGTCTTTCAGCATATTATACTGTAGGGTATCATTTATAAGACCAGAGAAGTAATTATTCTTTTTTATATGTCTTTAGGAAAGATTACAGCTGGATAGCTGTATGCACTTCTAGGCACTTGACAACAGGAGGATACCGATAAACCAGAAGAAATTTGAGAGATTCCAACTATAAGCAAATAAAACGATAAAAAGGCTCTGATAAAAAGAGTAGGGGACAAATCCTCTTCAGAAAGATGGAAAGAACTAGATATGAACAGAAAAGAAAGCTGGTGGGAAATTACATGACACTCAGAAGAAAAAAAAGTGCAGCAAACAAGTCAAATAAAAGTCACTGGAAAAAAGATTTCTTTACCAAATAAATGTGCAAAATTGCTGTCACTTCTTACATGAAATAAAAAACACAAGGTGATGAATCAGAACAAATCTCCCAAAGAGCCAGGACATTTTCAGAATCTGTGTGTCTTAAATTTATTAAGTTGTGCCCTGAGGCTTCCTGTCTTTACTTCTTGACTTAAGACCATAACTGGCAAATATTTACCTAAGCAAATATCTTTGTGTCCCTGAGGTTTTCAATTCAGTTCAGCAGATTTTGTGCATGTGAATGACCTGATTGATCTGCTCAGGTGTGACACAGCCACTTTGCACTTCACTGCCAGCCTGCTGGCAAAGTCAGCCCTGTTTCAACATCACTCCAGCACAACCATCCCAATGTCAACGTGATCACACAGAGCAGCAGAACCAGCATAAATTCACACATATCACATATTTTCTGAGAGGTCGGTGCTGCACAGAGACATATGTATAGAAAAGAGACAATGGTGAAGGAAAAGGAACATGGATGGTCACCAATCTCCTGCCTAATTGAAATAAGAGGTAGTAACTAAAGTTGGAGCAAGCAGAGGCCAGGGTAGGCAGCACACCGTGAACTGCCTTGCACAGCACACCGACACAATATGTGGGTTAAAAAAAAAGCTGTAATCTGCCTTTATCCTTCTAAGCCCCTGAGTGTGCTGTGGGCCTTTTGACTTTAGCATGGATTTGAGCCATCATAGTAAGAAAAGGTCCTAGAAAATGGAGTATTTTGTATTTTACATTCACAAAAAGAATGAAAACGTTAAATAACAGCTGAACAACAGGAATTGCTCCTTACAGAGCTCTCCACATGGTACTGGGGACTCCATCTTCAACTGATGGAGGCAATGGGATCTTTTTCAGTTAATACTTAACATGTACAGGGAAAAAAGGGAAACCCCAAAGTAGCTAAATGAGATTAATTTCTGGGGAGCTTTCTAATATTTCCTTAAGTGAGGATTTTCTGTCACCTGAATGTGACAGTATAACTTGAAAGGAAATATTAGGAAGGACTGTGAAAAATTCATAGTGACCTGAGTCTAAATCATGTCCTCAGGAATATTTCCCACGAAAACCCAGCTCCTGGGTGGGGACAGGGGAACCTGGCTTCAGGGAATCTGCCCAATGCAGATAGCATATGCACAGCGGACATTTTCCTGTCCGGGGGGACAAGTATTCCTCTTACCACCTCAGCCTGTTCCTGGCAGCTCACCTGAGTGACTTTGGGGTTGTTAATTTTCTCCAAGGGCCCTTCTGCCCTTCATCTGACAAAGTTTCTGTTTGGCCTTTGGCTTTTCATAGCATGAAAAAAGTGAGCCACAGAGAAGAAACACCCAAAGGTTATCCACGTCCCAAGATCACAGTTACAGCAATGGCAGGATGGTCTGCCTGAAAAGACTGACAGACCAGTGCAGGGGCTACATTGGCCAATGCTCTGTCTCAAAAGAAGACCGGTATAAAGTCACAGGACCACAGGATAGCTCAGGCTGGAAGGGACCTCAGGAGGTCTCATACCTCCTGGTCACAGCAGGTTCAGCTGTGAGGTCAGACCAGGCTGCTCAGGGCTTCATTCTGTGGGGGCTTGAAAACCTCCAAAGACTGCACAACTACACATCTGTCTGACTGTCCTCATGGGGAAAGCTTCTTCCTATATCCAGGCTGAACCTCTCCTGTTTCAGCTTCTCCTTTTTGTTTCTCATCCTCTCTACCTGCATGACTGTGAAAAGTCCATCTCCATTTCCTTGAGGACCTCTCCATAGGCACTGCAGGCTGCTGTTAGATGCCCCCAAAGCTGTCTCTGCTCAAGGCTGAACAATCCCAGGTTTCCCATAATCTCGGGGGCCTCACGTGAACTCACTCATTTATCAATATCTTCTTTCTCTTGAGGGAGGGACAAAACTGGATGCAGTATCAAGATGTGGTCTAGGTGTGAATATAGGGGAATTATGAATTCCCTTGATTTCTATTTCTGCCCCTGTTCATACAGCCTAGGCTGCTATTGGCCACTGTTGTTGCTGGGACTTGTTGCTGGCCCATGTCCTGCTTGCTGCCCACCAGGACCTCCAGGGCCTTTCCCACAGCGCTGCTCGAGGCAGTCTTGAGCCTGTGTTGTTGCAAAGGGTCCTTCCATCCAGGTGAAGGACTTTGCATTTGTCATTGCTGAATTTCATGATGTCCCTGTCAGCCCATTCTTCCAGTCCCTTGGATGGCAGCCCTGCCCTTGAATATGTCAAGTGGTGGCTCAATTTGATGTCATTGCAAATCTGATGACCAAGCACTCTGTTGCGTCCTCTCACCCGTTGGCAAAGATTTTAAACAGATTGCTGGGACAGGTCCCAGGACAGACCGCTATGGTGTTCCCCTTGTTGCCAGTCTCCAGGTAAAGATGAGTTATTACCCATTACCCTCTAAACCCAACCAGCCATCCCGATTATAAACCGCCTGACTTTTTCCCATTCCTACCATAGCATCCCATCTTGGATACAAGAATACAATGGGAAAGAACTTTGAATGCCTTGCTAAACTCAATGCAAACGACATCTACTGCTCTCCCCTCATTCTGAAACACAGTCATTTTATCATAGGAGGCAATCAGGTTGGCCAGGCATGATTGACCCTTGGTAAATCCATGCTGACTGCTACCAGTCACTTTTTTCTCGTTCCTGCACCCAGAAATGTGCTCTGAGAGGACTCACTCCGTGAACTTTCCAGGGACTAAGGAGAATCTGACTGGCTTGTAGTTCCATGGGTTGTCCTGTGGCCTTTTCTGAAGGTGTTGTTTTGAAGTTGATTCAGAAGATAATTAGGAAGACCTTACTAAAGCTAGACATGGGGTTAAAAATCATTTCCCAAATTATCATTAGTCATCGTTACACCCGGGTATGTCTGATACCCATACAACAGTGCTTGAGAGTTTGCTCAGTTTTGACCATAACTTTACGATACAGCACTTAATTCCAGCTTATATGAAAAAGCATTTTCTCTTCCGTCTCCATTGGGTGTTGTGAGAAAAGATGAGGGTGTTTGGTGTACCACTGTGTAGAGCTCCCTGTGTAAAATCTGATAATCTGGGAAATTATAGCGAAGAAATATTTGTCTGATGCAAGACCATACTTTTAGAGAGCTGATTAGGCTGTTCTTAAGCTGTTGCAGCTTCAGCTTTTTAACATCTTTGTGGGTAGATTTATTATAGTCTTTTAATCACAGACAGAGAACATCAAAAGGTTTACAGAAGTTCATGAGTCTCCATGCCCAAACTGCAAGGCATCTGGGACTAATTTACAACTTCACACTGAAAAAAACAAAATGCAAATGTCAAGTGCAGCTCTCATACACTTCTAGGAAAAAAAAAATCAAATAAAATAACCATGCAATTTCTCCTGGAACAAATTGTGTTGGAATTCCTAGAGAACATATTGAAATATATGTGGCTCCATGCACAAACCCTCAAAAACCCAGATGACAGAAACTTGATTGACATTACAGGACTGGTCAGGATGCTATAAGCACTACAAGTGAAATACCATTCCTTTTACAGATCAATCAGCCATATAATGGACATCTATATGTCCTGTGGAAGCCAAGGAGAGGTGAAGGAGTTCACCATACCTCAGGGTGCAGAGTTTGAACACCAGCCAGCAGCTGCATGCTAATGAGTGCCTTATTAAATAGCTATTGTTAGATGCAAAATGCATGTTGCTCAATTGAGATCCACTGGTGGGTGTGGATAAAAGATTGGAATGAAGATGATTAAACTGAGAAAAGGTGTTATATTTATGTCACTATAAAAATTACAATAGCAGTTAACTTATCTGAAGCTAATAATAACTTATTAGCCTCCTGAACAAATTTAAGCTAGAGGGTAATATTACAGTATATTTCTTATAATCATTTTTGTATTAATTAGTTCCAGCCTTCAAATTGCTTGAAAAAAATGACTATCAATTTCATCTGTTTGCTCCCATCTAACTGAACATGAGTTCAGATAGTTGATTTTATAGTCTATTTTAATTACTTTAGGTAAGATCTGAGTAATAAAATAAGGCTATACCTATATCTTTGCCAAACAGCAACAAGATATTGTACCTAAAAGCCTGTGTGATTAATTTAAGAAATAGTTTTTTGGAAATGAACAAATATTGCTTCTAGTCATGCTATAAGCTATTCTATGGCTCTACTATGCTGCTACTTATTCAAATTTATCTCCATTCTATCCCATACTTTTATATGTATTACATTTCAGTGAAATGCATAACAATCAGTCGAAGATAATTTTTCTTTATTTTTAGTGAATAAGTAGTTCTGGGTTAAAACTGAAAAAGCATTATCACCCTAACCCCATCTGGTCTGTTTTCTCCAGTGCTGAGGGAACCAAAAATAAGCTCATCTAAAATGGAAAAAAAAAATCTACTGAAGATTTAGTTTGTCCTATAAAAATGAAACAAGCCCTCTACAGTGTTATTATTTTGTCTTGTGTAGCAGGCTGTTATTTGTGGAAATAATATTCACCTGTGAGACGGGAGGGAATTCCTTCCACTTGCTTTCATCCTCAAAATGCTAGCTGCCTAGACTAAGCCATATAGCATTTCCAGAAGGAGCTTTTGCTCCAAACCTCAGAATGGTTTGCCATTTAGAGAGGCTTCTCTCTTTTCTCTGACTTCTGGAAACCCTAGTCAACTCACTTGAACTGGATATTTACTTTTATATAGCTTGAATTGTATTTGAGGACGTAAGAAATTCTATTTATACCCAGGAAGCTTAGTTCATAAGAAGAGTAAAATGTCATTAATAAAATGTGAAAATGACACAGTAGCGATTTTCTATAGCTGAGGTCTTACAAATGCTTCTGAAGGTGCATAACTTAAGCCCTAGGAACAGTCCTACTCATGTCAGAACTAATCCTGTGAACAGAGGTACAAGTGTAAGTGTATGCAGGGTTATAAGGGGCATAGGCAGTAAACAGTAGGAAATTTTCTTTGCATTTGCCTTTTCCATCAGAAGAGATGTTGGTTAGAGGAAATTGTTTAAAACTCAAACTTAATTTTGTTGTACCAAGAACAGGCAATTCAAGTTGGAAAAGAAAAGATGAATGGAAAGTTGTGCTTTATACAAGAGTTGTTCTTTTCCAGTTGACCAAATGAAAAAGAGTATGTCACCATATGATTAATAACTAAATATAATATGGTGCTGAATAAATAACCACTGTAAATACAGCTATCTTCACAGCAGGGGAAGCCTTAGCACAAATAACAGAAGGCTAGCTGACAGCCAGAGAGATTACAGTATTTCATTTTCAGACACAAGTCTCAGTCAGAGTGGCTGTGGTCAGCAAGAAACTGTTTCTAATATGTTTGGCTGGACTTTGAATTTAATCTGTTGACTGCTGCCAGATTTACCAGGCAGGCTTTAATGGTCTATTGATTTTAATAGGACTCTTAATGAACATAGCAGATGATTATAATTCGTAAGGCCACGAGGAACAGAGAAGCAGGACAGTATAGGCAGCAATGGTTTGATGTAGACAGCAATGATGGGAAAGGGGTATCTCAGTTACATGTAAAATATTACTATTCTCTTTCCATATCATCTGAGCATACCGCAAATATAAAACCAAAATATCTCTTTATAGCTGCCTGCATTAGCCCGCCTGCCTACATCAGCAATAAAACTTCCTCCATAGTTTTAGACTGGCCAGGAAAATACATACTGAAAAAATGAGTTATATACCACTGTGTTAAAAATATAAAGGCAGACCACAGAAGAGAGCAAATTCAAGCTTGCCTGCTCAGACTGCTCTGTTTCCCATCTCCACAGGTGGACTACAATCTGGCCAGCTTCTCCGCAGTTAAGCACATCATTTACATCAGTCTCCGGGCTTTGTCCTGAGCCAATTCCTTCTTCAGAAGAAATCATACTGCCTATCTTCAACAACCCTCTCCAGATAAATGTGCTTTTCCCCAAGGGCCCAGTAGGTAAGACCCCCCCAGGCGCTTGAATCCCTTTGGCTTTTGAAGAGGATGTAGAAAACCTGAACACATGAACCTGGTCCACAACCTCTCTACAGTAGACTCTGACAGCAAAGAAATAAAGGCAAAACCAGGCGTGTGGCAGTTTAGACTCCTCACCATATACAGACCGTATCAGTGTAACAGATGTTATTCCTGTACAAGAAGATCACCTTTGCAGTGCTAAAACGTTGTCCAGAGGGGCAATATAGTATAATTACGAAAGACAGATAGTTACAGCGGTGAAAAAGCCATATGCACTTTTTTTTCCTACGTGCATATTGTTTTTCAGGTTCAAGAAAGATAAATTCAGCCTGGCCCAAGCCAAGGTTATATAGCTAGGAGAACTGGGGAATGGAGAGATGATCATACAAGAGAGGACAGGAAGAATTTGGCTTCTTTAACCCAGGAAAGTAAAAACTGAGAAGAGAAACAGTTTAGATTTATATGTAACATCAGGGGGTAGACCTCTACCAAGAGAAAAGCTGCAGGGCAGTGCTAGCAGAAGAGCAAATGAGTATAGCCATGAATAGATTTCAGCAGAAAATTAAACCATTTCCACCCGTATCAGAAATAGTGTGGCCAGCAGGAGTAGGGAGGTGATCGTGCCCCTGTACTCGGCACTGGTGAGGCCGCACCTCGAATACTGTGTTCAGTTTTGGGCCCCTCACTACAAGAAGGACATTGAGGTGCTGGAGCGTGTCCAGAGAAGCACAATGAAGCTGGTGAAGGGCCTGGAGCACAAGTCTGATGAGGAGCGGCTGAGGGAACTGGGATTGTTTAGTCTGGAGAAGAGGAGGCTGAGGGGAGACCTCAGCGCGCTCTACAACTACCTGAAAGGAGGTTGTAGCGAGGTGGGGGTCAGTCTCTTCTGCCAAGTAACTAGCAATAGGATGAGAGGAGATGGCCTCAAGTTGCGCCAAGGGAGGTTTAGACTGGACATTAGGAAAAAATTCTTTACTGAAAGAGTGGTCAGGCCGTGGAACAGGCTGCCCAGGGAAGTGGTTGAGTCACCATCCCTGGAAGGATTTAGAAGACGTGTAGGTGAGGTGCTTAGGGACATGGCTTAGTGGGCCTGGTGGGGTTGAGTTGACGGTTGGACTCAATGACCTTAGAGGTCTTTTCCAACCTTAATGATTCTATGATTCTATGAATGATGTCCTGGCAACAGCTTTTAAACAGGAACAAAAAATGAAGTTACTTTTAAGATGCAATTCAGTATTTTTAAGAAGGGGATTATATAATGTGGTGGCCTATGATATCAAGGGACAGAGTCTGATGAATCCAAAAGTCTCTTCCCATCCCATGTTTCCCATAGCCAAGATGTCATGATGCTGGTTTGACCATGCAGAAATGCTACAGGCTCTGCTGTTCATGCATGTCTAATCCTTCTTAGGAAGAGCCTGGTTACACGATGCTGAGTCCGCCAGAAGCAAGATGTCCTTGGGAAAGCTGGAGAAACTGCTAAGTTATCTTTTTAACTAAAAACAATCTTTGACTGGAACACCTGGAAGGAATTAGGCAAAGCACAGAGTGCAGGATCCAACCAAGCAGGACTACATCTGCCCTGCAGAGAGCTTAAAGATTTCCCCTGGCTGTACCAGCTGGTCACCCGAGCCCCCGTCTGAAACAGCACGGAAGGTCTGCAGCCCTGTGCTGAGCCCAGCCCTCGGGCCACTCTCAGGCTAGCAGCAGCTGTTTAGAGAGGAGCAGCGTTCCCATCTCACCCCCCATTCTCAGTTCCAGCTGAAGCCTCTGGGCCTCCGATTCATAGAATCATAGAATAGGTTGGATTGGAAGGGACCTTTAGAGGTCATCTACTCCAACCCCCCTACAGGGACATCTTCAACTAGACCAGGTTGCTCAGAGCCCCGTCCAACCTGATCTTGAATGTTTACAGGGATGGGGCAGCTACCACCTCTCTGGGCAACCTGTGCCAGTGTTTCACCGTCTGCATTGTAAAAAATTTCTTCCATCTAGTCTAAATCTACCCTCTTTTAGTTTAAAACCATTCCCACTTGTCCTGTCACAACAGGCCCTGCTAAAAAGTTCATCCCCATCTTTCTTATAAGGCCCCTTTAAGTACTGAAAGGCTGCAATAAGGTCTCTCCAGAGCCTTTTGTTCTCCAGGCTGAGCAACCCCAACTCTCTCAGCCTTTCCTCACAGGAGAGGTGTTCCATCCCCCTGATCACTTTGGTGGCCCTCCTCTGGACCTGCTCCAAGAGGTCCATGTTTTTCCTGTGCTGAGGACTCCAGAGCTGGACACAGGACTCCAGGTGGTATCACTGTGTTGGTGCTCATTTCAGGCTCGACAGCATTGGTGGCTACCCACAGCTTTGTAATAAAAATTACTATCTGGGTACAATAAGTATCTTTTATTAGATGGACCAATACAATTTTTCCAAGCCTAGTAGCTCATTTAATAAAAAGATACAACCTCTAGCCTCCAGTCTTACAATACTTTTGACAGGATTTATAAACATTTAATGCAGTATGCAAGTTGAATTTGTCTGGGGTTTTTTTTTTTATCTTTGGACAACTTGGAGTGTGACCTTACCCACAACTATTCCTCCAGTGAAGAATGGTCTTAGAAAATTGAATAAAGCTTTAAAAAAGTTTGTTTTGTCTCTAGAAGATAATAAAGTATATATAAAAAAGACATTATAACAATATAAATAATGAAAACTGTGACCAGGTGTAAAGGATAACAAACACAAATAATAGGCTGCATACTGTGGAGCATCAGTCAAATTATGTATGGCTTGTACGTAATGGGCCCATCTCTAAAATGAGAAATAACAATGGTTCAAAGATCTTGGGTAGCATCATTCCCTAGAATCATAACATAATCTTAAGGAACGTTCAATTTTCACTTTCAATTCAACTCAAGGTACCTGCTACAGCAATCCCTGCATTCATCCAGGGCCTATTCCCCACTGATAAGAAACTCAGATAACTTCCTGTAAAGTGCAGGTCTCTTAAGAAACGTGAGAGAGACATAGCTGAAGCTTTGATTCTTGTCTGTAACTCTGATCAGGTACTGTATTCATTTGGGGGCTCTAGATTTTGAGTCCTAGAAGAAATAGATTTTCCAGTTTGTTTACTTCGAATCTTTGGTGGCATGTTTTTTAATGATTATCACTGTTCCACAGCAGTTTTTTTCCCTTTTGCAGCTTTTGTGCATGAGGAAGAAAAAACATTTTTAAAACAGCAGTACATAACTGCAAAGTCATGATTGGCAGAAGGGGAAGAGCAACAGCTTATGATTTATTTTTTTTAAAAGCTTGGATTTCAAGCTGACAGCATCTTTTTAAACTAAGAGACCAAATAAGAGGTGGAAAACATGCAAATGCACTAGGAGAAAGTTAGGATGGCACTGATGACAATTAACTAACGATTATTAATTCCCCTGATACACATTGTAATAATGATAATTATGATTAACTCATTTTGTTTCATTGTGGAGGTTGTTAACATTTGATTTCCTGGGCTTTTCCTTGCAATTTACATTAATTACTGTCCACCTCCTGTCTAGTTTTCCTACTGAAACTTTACAAAAATTAACAGTCTTTAATGCGCTCCACAAGTCTTTTCCAATTGACATTCAACTTCAATGGCATTGAGATATTTTCACTGCCTGTCTGCCCCATCATCACACCTTTCAAAATAAGAGTTTTGTTGAAAGAAGCTTATGCCTCCCTTTTCCTACCTTGACTTGCAGACATGTTTTTTTCATTTGCTAACTCCAGTAACTGACTTATTTTCCAGCCCAGATCCTTACTGTTGCACGTGGCTCCACTCACGTTCGTATTTCATGGAGTCCAGCATCCAAGCTACTGATTCCTATTTGTTTCCTGGTCCTTTCTGCTGAGAGTCATTTGCTGCCACCTCGTCCACCCCTATCTGCTACATCCCCCAGCCCCTTGCACAAGTAACTTTCCTCATCAAGTCTTCCTAATAAAGTCAACGAAGACTGCTCAGTTGGAGATCTAGATCATTGTCGCAAATTATGGATAATCTGCATAATCAAGATATAGGAAGAAGAGGTCTAAATTTGACATTATTAATTTCATATAATAGGTAAAACAGTTTTCTTTTCGAAGTCTAGCAATGGCTACCTCTTATGAACCTCATACCCATCCCAACCTACACTTGTTCTGGACAATTAATACCATGTGGGAATTTCTAGATCTATTTAGAAATTTTACAGGAGAAATTCCCTCGGAGTTCTCCTATTGTTAATACTGACAGAGCCTGGGAAAACTTCAATGATCCCTGTTACACTGGCTTGAGAGTTTTGAAGTGTGTTGAATCTGTTTCAGGGAATTTTTAAACTGTAGTTTAAAAAAACCTACCCACATCTTCCAGAAGCTGAAGGAAATCCACGATTCATACTGGTGTCCCACTGGATCCATAGTTTTTGCCAAAATCTAGCTCAAATTTTGGAAGGATATCAACAGCTCTCATTCTCCATGAATGTTGTGTATATGCTGTACTCAACCCAGCTATTCTACACATTCTGAGAAGCGTGTTCATACCCATTACTAATATAACTACCTCTTCTGCATGCTGTATACCTGCATGGTTGAATGCTCCTGGGAAATTCTGTTCCTAATTGACATACCACTATAGCGTCCCTAACGTGGCAGGCCGCGTGCATGCACTGCTGGGGGCACAGGAGCAGCTGTTGATAAAGCTGCCAAACACTTTCCATTATAAGAATTGTTTTTTAGTTGCTTATAAAATTTACACTTTTCTGTATGTTCGTACAGGGCTATGAGGAGAACACCTCCAACTCTCAGGAGAACAAACAGCATTGTTAGTGAAACCTGCCTGTGTAGGGAGCCCAAATGCTTCTGATGAAGACTTTATCCTCCTCCTCCTCCAGCAAGTGCTGGATTAAGCTGCCTCAGCCTTTGGGCTGTCACCTGGCCAATGCAAGGGCTCTGCTGCAGCTCAGCTCCACATGAACCTTGATGATTCCAGTGCTGCGCACCATGCCGCCCTGATCCCTGGGAGATGAAGACAAATTCCTCTTAGGAAGGCTGGCTTGACCTGATGGCCTTCCCATCAGTGCACCCATGGCTCGAGAGCCTGTCCTGCATGGCAAAGTAGCAGAGCAGACAGTGGCTGAGCTGCAGACTGCATTGGGTCTGCCAACTTTGGGAGCTGTAGGACCTCAGGTTTGCAGAGCAGAAGAGACCAGAGCTGTGGGCTAAGTACCCTGTACCCATTTGGCCCCACTGCTCGACAGTCAAACCGAGTCAGCCCGGGAGCTGCCAGGGGTTCTGCAGAGCCAATGCACCAACTGCTCCAAGAGCTCCTTTGCAGACACAATTTATTTATTTTATTTGCTTAATCAGATTTTCCTTGTTCTCTACTGACAGATCAACTACCCATGTCTTCAGTGTCCTTCTACAAACAGGCCCGTCAGTCACTCCAGAACCAAATCTAGTAAGCCTGTGATAATGCATGTGCATACCACATGGTGATTTTAGCAGAAAACAAGTTTTTCCAGGCCTCATGTAGATGAAAAGGGCAATTATTGGTGCAATAATACTGCGGCAGTATTTGCAGAAGCTATAGCATCCCACTGCTACTTCGACATTGGACACAGATCCACAAACCACAGTTTGCACCTACTTGCAATCACAAAGTCCCTTTCATCTGCTTGTACCTAAAAGAAAAAAAAAAAGAAAAAAAAGGACTCTTTTTTGCCAGTATCATACCTCTGACGTTTCAGGTTTCCACCCTCAGAGTGCCCTGGAAGTGCTTTGGGATGCTGTAGTGTTCCTGAACTTTCAGAAGAGAAGCAAAGGTCCAAGCAAGCCATTTCCAGGCTTTGATCCTTTCAGTTCATCCTCTTTGGCTTGACATCAGTCTGTGCCTGTATTTAGGGATCCTCTCATTTAGGGTTCCCAAAACATTCTGCAAATTTTAGGAAATTCTCCAGAGGCACTGCCTTCCCCTGCCAACAGCAGATGGAGAGGGAGAGGCAGGGACACAGCAGAGAGAGGCAGGAGTATGAGGCATATTCCTGGCCTTCCATTTGGTTGCTTTAACCATTCAAACCACACTCCCAAAATGTAGCTGCAGAGATGCGCTGTTGGGGAGGGACTCAGGAGCTGGAATAGCTGAGAACAAGATGGAGCCCAATGAGATTTTAGTGAGTGTTTCCCTGTTCTGGTACAGGATGGGATGTCTAATACAAACAAGGACATTCCTTCAGTGTCTTCTTCTAGATTTTCCCTGACATAGTTCCAGTTCCAGGAAATCTGTACATTCCTCTACAACTTGTAGAGGAAACTGAGCAGGACTGAGGTAAATCCTCGTCCCCAAAAAGGGTGGTGTCTTCGGAACAAATGTCCCCTTTTTTGAAGACTTTCAGTGCACTGAGACCCTCATCATACCAAAGACAAACCTAAGTGCTGATTTTGCCTTCGAGGCTCAAGAAAGCAACAAGCAGGTCAGATGCCCATTTTCCAGAACGGTTGGACCTCTAGTTTGCTACGCAGGGAAGTGAGAGAAGCACTGGGATGCTGAGATGCTGCTGAAGGAGTTGTTGGTGGGAGGCAGCCTGACCTTTCTCAAAATAATAAAAAGAGACTGTGAGATATGTTCCTCTTAGATATAGGGTAATAACTGCCCCATGGGATGCCAAGAAGGGACTGAAAATATTGGTCAGGTGGGGTGTTGCTGAAGAGGACTCATTGGCAAGGAGGGGGATTTTCAGGTTGGTTTGAAGGAGAGAAACGGAGATTATTCATCAAACATTAAGAACTTTGGGGAACAGGAGAGGAGACAACTAAGTTGTGTTATCTGGAGAAATTCAGAAAAGAAGGGCAAAAGGGGAGGTGAAATATAAATATAAGGTGGATGTGCAGAAAGGGCTTTCTCTCAGGGGAATGAAAGCGAAGAAATTTGCTAATACATTCCTGTGCAGTTGATCTGTTTTTCTTGTTATTCTCCCTGATAATAAAAATGTTCCAGATGGATGTGGTTAACCAAATCCTTTGGGGAGAAAGGTTTTAATTTCCTTCCTTTGCTTCTCTTCACCTTTATCAGCACTGAGGAAGGAATGGGACCAATCCACATTCACAGAGCCATTCATCTTCAGCTCAGGGGAAGTCAAATCCCTGTGCAAAAGTTTTCACTGGCAGAGGACAAGTATGTGCTGTATGCCAATGGGAGTCCATTGCCTGGAGTTTCTGCATGTTAACTCCCCTGCCTGATATTTTATGTTGCAAAGGTGGCAATAGGTAGGGTGGCATCCCAATGGTGCAATATGATATCAACATGCCATAAATAGCAGCGAGGCAATGTCTGAAGGTAGTAACAGCCTATTGGATAACAAACAGTCAGTGCATATAAGGAGATCTGAAATAGGCTAGTTCTGCTCCCACAGATATGCACAGGGGTTCATCTATTTACATTCCCAGGAAAGTTAATCTGAGTTTACTTCTGAATGGAGTAGCATAACCCCCTGCATGCAGAATTATAGCTGCCTTCGACGGTACAATTTAGTTCACTCCCAAAGGAGCACTGGATCAAAACCTCTCATTGAAGACAGGTTGTCAACTCCATTTAAGATTAACACGGATCTTTATTTCCTGCTCCCAGAGCTGTGGCACCCAGGGGTGGTTGGGCAGAAGGTGGCCAGTCCCATCCATGCTTGTTGTTTCCTCTGGTCCCTGGGTGAAAGGACAGATCTTGGTTTTGGATGATTTTGCTGGCGTGCTGTGCTTCTGGGGGGCAGCTTGAGTTGGTTTTGAGGAGACTCACATGTGTTCCCTGGTGGCCTCTTGTCCAGGGTTTGCTTTAACGTGGGCAAGGACAGGATGCCCCCCTAACTTGGGCATCTGGAAGCAGAGATGGGTCCCCTGGTTCAGACATTTAGCACTGAACAGCTGCTGTGGGCTGTTCTGGCTGTCCCTGTCCAGGTTGAAAAGTCCCAGGCACGTGATGAGGCTGGAAGGAGGGAGATCAGTGCGAAATGTGAAGATGTCTCAAATTTTTGTAGTCATTTTTATAAACATAAATATAATTGGTTAGCTGCCTAGACAACTGACGCATTGATATTTGTTGGAATATCCATTCATACCGCATTAAATTTAGCATTTGTTTATTTATCTTTTGTAAGTAGGTGCTTTATTTGCTCTTTGCCCTTTACCAGTGGGAATATGTTCCTGCAGCTCTTCGTACTGGGAGAAGCTCCAGCAATGTCATGGATTTTGCTCTCTCTGACACAACACTTCACTTGCTCTCTTAGACCAAACACCTGTCCTGGTAATGTGAAATCACTTGTGTCTCAGCTGCTTCATTAATCATACGGATGTTCTGATATTTTGCATTTCTAATCAAACCGCTACCTGCCATATCAATATCCAATTGATTGATTATGTTTACAGACCCAATTAAGGCTTTGCAAGAATACTGATAAACTTTATGCTTAAAAAGTAAAATTACATCATCTATATCTAATAAAAGATAAAATCTAGAGCCTCAACAGCAGAAACAGCCATAACACTGACCACTTAATTTCACGCAGTTATCTCTGTGCTGAGTCTGATCATTTGCATTTGACCGAGGCAAACTTCAAAAACGCATTTGGACGCATCAGGAGATGCAGAACGAAACATTTTCTTCAGTAGTTTGCTTCGATAGTTTATAACCTCCCTAAAACATATTTGCAGCTTATTTCTTATTTAAATTTGTCTAGCCTTGCTTTGAACCATCATTTCTTGTTATGCCTTGTCCATAATTATAAAGAGAATTAAAGAGCACTTCCATTCCCAGTTAATTTTCCTCTTGAGGTCACCTTGATCTTTTCTTTGCTAAGCTAAAGTGATGGTGCTCTTTACATCTCCCAAAGAATTATATTTCTTCCAGTCTCCACAATTTTTTTAGGGTATTTTTGCACTCTCAGCAACTTTTCATGATTCTTTTAATGTAAGTATACCAGAACTGCACATTATCCTAGGCCTAGTCTAGCAATTTTGTACATAAAGGTAAAAGCCACCTTTTCACACTTAATCATTACTTCCCTCTTTACACTGCCAAAAATTTCATTAACCCGTTCTATCACAAAATGCTGAGCAGTTCATGCATTCTGACTTCCCTGAATGCTTTCTAGAATTACTTTCCAGGACCTCCGACCCCTATCTGGGTGTTAAAACCAATACTCTTTCAGTCAAAGCAAATATTGAAGACTATGCACAGACACACATGCCACACGTGCCACCCACACGCATGTCAGGTTTTGAATTCTTCCAGGTAAACATAAACTTAGGCATGTCAGTCCACAGCCAGCATAGGAATGGACAGATACGAGCAATGCAATGACTATCTTCTTCATACAAAGGTAACAGGTATTCTTGGTTTCAAAAAAGCCTGAGGAATTTGTATGGACTCCACCATCTGGAATCCTGAGTCGCTCGTTAAGCTTTGCTGTACTTATGCAGAAAACATACCTGGATACCTTCAGGCTTTCAGACACGTGTCTGAGGAAGAAAGAACCGTCACTGATGCATAAAAAAGGGCTTATGTGGAAGACCCTGCAGCCTTCCCCATCCTTGGCATGGAGGTCGCCCGAGCTGCTGCAGTATGGGCTAGCCAGGGGGAAGGTGACACTCCAGTCCTTCACCTAAACTTATTTTGCGCTTCAGAGAGGAACGAGGGATTTGCTAATTCAAAACCTAATTTTGGGGATTTGGCACTTGCTTGTACAGGGAGAGACCTGAGATCCAGTCCCTGCTCTGAGGGCAATACACACATTAGACTGGAAGGGATTCGTTAAAATGCTAAACTGCTTCTTGGAGCAGGACCAGGAATCCTAATACGAAGCAAAGAGCTTACCCCAAACTGATCCCTGGACTGTGCTTAGATTAATTTATGACAACAAAGTTTCTGTTCTGTGCAGTAATCACTTCAATTTAAATGAGTAATAATAAAAAATTAATGAAATGTAGCTTTATCTAGGGTGGAATTATTTACCATTTACTTTGATTAAATTTTCATAAGGTCCTAATTGATTTTGGCACATACATTTCATTGTCTGTCTACAGGACTTTGTCTAGTAAGCTATTATATGAGCTCTAGAACATTTTTTCTAGTAATGTTTCGGTTACACACCATATCATTTTTTCTCCACTGTAGTCCTACTTTTCCCAAACAAATGATTTATCTCCAATCTAGCAGCAGCCTCACAAACCTTTTTGTCTGTGCGCTGGGTGGTAGTTAATTACAACTTCTAACAAGAGCCTGCTGAATTACACCAATCAAGAAATACATTTGCTCGGCTTTCCACTGATGCAGCTATATTGATGTACTGAATATATACACTCAAAAAACCCACAGGCCTCCTAACTGCTCTGTGCTAGTGATTAGACAAGATTAACATTTCACTGGAGCTGTGTCAGCACAAATGTGAATGTGGAAAAAATGAGCACAGCGATGATACTTTGTGGTGAACAAGTTTTCAATCAATGCTTCAAAATTATAGCACGTTATCTTCCCTCAGCTAAAATTGCAGAGGGCTACAGATAAAATGTTGACTTTATTTTCCATATTTGACTGGAGATTATATATTTTTATGTACTGAAAGCTCAGAATCATCAGCAAAGAATAGCCATATTCACATCACTTTCATACCACACACTGAAAATTATAAAAAAAGAAAATTCTGAGTAATTTTTTTTTTATCTCCAGCAATAGGCAAGGGACATAGTTTGCCTCTTTGCCCATTGCTGTTGTTCCTGGTTGGTGAGAGGGATGAGCAGTGCAGAGATCAGTGTTTGTGGTTATCAGCAGGCAACATGCCTGCCTGTGCCTGGGAGTGGAAGGGATGGGATCAGAGTCAGGTCCCCAGCCTTTCCTCCCATAAACCAATCATGTCCACACCTCTTCCCTCAAATCCTGGTCTCAATGGCATCATGTCCCTAAACTGTCCCGGCTTCTTGTGATCCTCTCTCCAAACAGCGAAGTCCTCATCCACTGTGGAGCAGAGAACACCAGACGGAAGAGGCTGCCCCATGCGCGGGGAAGATGACATGGGGGCAGCGATGAGGCCCCTGCAACCCTGCCCCGTGTCCAGGGGACCCCTGCCAGGCAGCAGGGTGAAGATGTGGGCCATGGAAAACCGGGGTACTCAGAATCATTATTTTCTAAGGCAAAAGAACAAACTTTGCCAAAACCTCACAAGCATGTGGTTAAGCATTGTCTGAAGATATTCAAGTACTGAACAGTGGCTTGTTGCAAACCTCTGGAGAGCGGTGGGGATGTCCCCAACCTTTACAATGATCTGTTAAGTCCTCTCCTACATCACCTTTCCTACATCACAGCAAAGGCTGCCATTTTGCTGCAACTAGACACTCCATAAAATGAGGTAATGAGTTGCTATTAATGACAGCTATATGCACAAACATTGAAATCAGATGCACAAAACAACTAACAGCATGGTCTCTGCACTCCCCAGAGCACAGCAAACAGGAGCAGCCAACAGTGGCAAAAGTTTGCACAGCTGCTTCTGGGCTTTGCTTCGAGATCCTTGCAGTCTTATGGGCTCTTTGTGGACTCCTGGGAACTCTCTGAGTGAGTGTGGGGTGTTCCCGCTGCTGCTGTTGGGTAAGGATGGCCAGGCAGACTTTTGCATCTAGCAGACTCCAGCTATTCATCATCTTAAGGTGCTCTTGTCTCCAGTTGACTGCCAGTGAAGGAGTACCAACCACCCATTCAACACGTGCTGGAGACCTAGATAGCTGCCAGACCCAGTGCATACTGAAGTGAAGCAGCTCAAAGATGAAGCAGTTTTTGCAGAAAGGTGCATGGGAAGAGGCTGGAAACTCTGCTGAAGGCAGAGTACACATGCTCAGCAGCAGTGGTGACACACCACAAGACATGGTGCCCGATACCAACTGGAGCAGCACAGCAGGACCCTTGTCTCAGGCCAAGCTCAGGAGCACTACACAGGTCTGTCCTGGGACTAGTGCTGTCTAATACCTTTACCAATGCTCTGAAGGAGGTGACAGAAGGCTTGCTCAACAATTTTCCAGATGACACCAAACTGGGGAGACCAGTTGTTATGCTCAAGGACAGGGCTGCCATTCAGGCAGACCTAGACTGGCTGGAGGAATGGGCCAACAGGGACCTCATGAAATTTGACAAGGACAAATGCAAACTCCTGCACCTGGGATGGAAGGACCCTTTGCAACAACACAGGTAGTTCCTGGTAGGCAGCAAATGGGACATAGGCGAGCAGTGAGTCCTGACAGCAACAATGGCCAACGGCTGAATGAACAGGGACAGAGATAGAGATCAGGAGGAGTTATTATCTCCTTCTGCTTGGCACTTTGTAGACCACAGCTAAATACCACAAACAGTTTTGTCCCACCCAAGTAGAAAAAGGACATTGATAAACTGGAGTGAGTTCAGGGGAGATGGTGGGGCTGGAGCACCGGCCCTGTGAGGAGAGGCTGGGGGAGCTGGGCTTGTTCAGCCTGGAGCAAAGATGGCTTCGGGGAGCCTAGCAGCAGCCTATGGGAAGGTCATCAAGGAGACGGAGATGGGCTCTCCAAAGTGGGGCTGGGCAGGAAGAAAGACACAAAGGACATAAGTTGAAATACAAAAGGTTCAGCCTGGGTATAAGGAGACATTTTTTCTCCATGAGGACAATCAGACAGAGCCAAAGGTGTCCCAGAGAGGTGCAGTCTCTGACTTTGGAGGTTTTCAAGACTGGATTTGACAAAGCCCTGAGCAGCCTGGTCTGACCTCAGAGCTGACCTGCTGTGAGCAGGAGGTGGGAGCAGAGATCCCTGACGTCCTTCCCAGTCTGAGTTACTCTGTGATTCTCTTAGCAGCCTATCCCATCCACATCTTTGGATAACACTGGCCTACTCTTACTAGCTATGGCCAGCAGTGATGACAATTTAACTAATCCAGCTTAAAAGTAGTCCCACATAGACATAAGGGAATAAGAAGAGAGGTGAAACAAATGAGGCTCCCAGGTAAAGGCAATCATTCATTGCTACCTTGAACCTATAGATGTGAAAAGAGAAGGACAGTAAAAAGCCCAATGTATATATTGAGCTGTGGTAGTGTAACACCAACAACACTGGATATTAGGGGGAAAAATTCTCAGGCAGGCTGGTCAAACACTGGACCAGGTTGCCCAGAGAAGTTGCGGAGTCCTCACTATTGAAGATACTCACAGCTTGGCTCTATATGCTCTGATCTAATTTGAAGGTGCTTTTAATGTAAAAGCTGGCCTTGCTTTGATGGGGCGTTAGATCAGGTGGCCTCCTGAAACCCTGGAAAACATAAAACACAAGAACAGAGCTGAGATCCAGGCAGGAGATGTGGTGCCAGGAGAGCACTGAGGAGATCCAGCTGAAGGCTGATAAGCGTGGAAAGACTTTACAAGACCCCTGACAGCCTCTTGCCCCTTCTCTATTGCTTCTTCTCCCCTAGAGAGAGCAGTGCTTCACCTCACCAAGAGAAGAGATGGAGCCCAGGGCTGAGCACGTTAACAAACTCTTCACTTGCAAGTCTGGCATGTGAAAATAAGGTCTTAGTATGAGAAAATGAGGTCTTTGGACATATCACACAGGGTGAAATCACGGAGTTTCTTCCTTAAGAACCGTCCTTTCTGGAGATGTTTGATACTATTCATTTGTCTCCAGTGGCAAGGCATCAGCTGAAGACATGATTTCTATGACACACAGCTGACAGGAGAGCCTCATCTAGCTCAGATGTGGCTCAGCTTTTCCAGCTGATGTGGCTGAATGCAGCCCACAGGAGTTCAGCAGTACATCCATCTTCCCTCTGCCTGCAAAAACCATGGGAGCTGCCTGCTTGCTGCTGCTGGAAACACCTTGTTCAAACTATTTTAGAGCACTGCAAGAGAGTGCAGCTGAAAAATGCTTGCTGCACATTTTGTGTGGATGCAGAGATGACTGAAATATTATCAAAAGTAGCAGAGGCTGCTGTTTCTGAAAGGAGAAATGATGATAGTCCAGGTCACCTAAGGGAAAGGATGGTGCTGGAGGATATGAGGATAGAGGTGTCACATGCCCCCAGCTCCCCCTTTGCAAGCAGTGATTGCTGCGACTTGTAGCTGCAGCCGCTCTGCCTGCATCAGCTGCTGGAAAGGCTGGAAGCAGCTACAAAATCTTAAGGCCCTTTCACGATGGGACTTTATTGGAAACACCCTCTGGCACTCATCTGAGCCGGCTCCAGCTGACACCAAACAAAGGCAGGCACCGCTCTCCAGCTCTGAGTGCAGGGAAGGGAAACTGCCGTCCTCAGCCTCTCCACCACCATCAGGTACATTTTTAACCAGGCAGCTTCAGGAAGCAGGTCATGACCATAATCTGGAGCCTTGCTGTGCCTTTGCTAATGTCACAAAGGCTTTTGATACAGCCATAAATTATAAATAAAACCCATAAATAAGCAGTCTGTGACAGAAATGAAACATTTTAACTGATGTGTGGGGATCTAATTTTTGTTTCTTAAGTTTATCTGCCTTTGAACATTTGCTACGGTTCCACTTTCATCCCACTTGGGCAGAAATATTTAGAAATATTGAAAAATACCTCACTTCCATTTTTGGAGTCTAGCCAGCCATAAGTTCAGATCAAACATCCCTGCTACAGGACACAGTGCTTGTGTGTTTGCAGAGGACTGCTATGAAACAGCAAAGTGAAACATAACCTCTGATAATGCAATGCCTTGGACCCGGGAGTTCACAGGATTACCACTAGAAGCTTTTGCGATGTGAGAAGGGCTGAGTTCTTGTCTCTGAGGCTCAGGATGTTTCCTCCCTGTAGGGACAGACCCCATTTCTCTGTGGTGCTTGTACTGCAATATGCTGATGACAGTGACCTTCTTCAGGATTTATTATAGCTCTAGAAGGCACAAGGAAAGCTAAATAATAATGATAGATCCATGCCCCCAGGGAGCATGCAGAGTAAGAAAAGCACACTAAAAGAAATGGCAAGACACAAAAGATGTACAAATGAGGTATCGAGAGAAGAAAATGCTTCCATGCAGCTTTACACTTGCTGTCTCTGCCCCTTGTGGTTGTCAGAATCGGAGACAGCATCTCTGGTGATGAGTGGGTAGGAGTCAAAGTGACGCAGCCCTAAGCCAGAGGTCTGAGCTTCTGCTACCAGGGCACATGGGAACATGCAGACCTGCCAGTGTTCCTGATGGAGGAGCAGGCAGAGCAGTGTCACAGATGGCCAAGTGTCTGTTGCTACAGCAGTTTGGTATGACAGATGAGCAATGGATCTTATTATATCACTGGAAGAAGAGAACCATCTTGCACTCTCTTGTGATCTACACTACTTATTGCAGAGCTGCTGTGTAGTACAAGGTGCAGCGGAGCATTAGCTGCTCTATAGCTCTGCAATACATCATGCAAGTATCCATTCTGTGGTCACTCTAATATATGGCGCTGCCTTTGCTTGCCAGTCCATCACTTGAAAAAAGGACAGGGGGTGTAAAAAGCTTCAGTCAGATAACTGCATTGAGAGTATAAGTTTCACACAACTCATGCAGAAAGCAACGAACTGTATCAAGGGCTTATATTCACTTTCCCCTGACCACTCAGCAGCTATTCATAAAAGAGCATGAAAGGACAATTCCAGCTGACTGCATATCCTAATGCACTTATGTTGCTGTAATCATTCTGTTTCATCTCGATTATAACCAGAACACGTGGTGCAACCAGAGAGGGAGAATGGCAGCCGGAAAAAAGAGGTATAACTCTACAATAGTTACCTATCGATGCATGTGCCTGATGTTATAACATGTAAGTACCTGAGTTGAAAGGGTTACTGCAGACCATCGTCCTGGCCCCCTGGACCTGAGGGAACGAGGTGGTGTGTCAGGGCCCACACACGGTTGTGCATCTCCGAGAGGTATGCTCCACGTTCCCTCTCTGCAGTACACCTGACCCCTTTCCTGCAGGTAACAGAGCTCCTCTGCACAATTTTACAAATTGTAGGCTTTTTGAGGTAAAGAAGTGAGAAAAGTGAGAAAAGGGGGGCCTTTTGAAGCTTTAAGTGCTTGCAAGAACTAAAGACATGGCAACTAAGATAGTAACAGTTGACAATACTCAACTCCTATGGAAATCCTCTACTGCCACTATCGCATCATCCTTCAGATCAGTCCTCTTCCAAAGGCTGAATTAATATCACGGTCTAGCATATTAACATATAAGGGGCTGCAACAGAATCTAGCACTTTAATTTTGTTTGTATAAATCTGACACTGGCAATTCATAAAATACAGTATACAGTGGAGTGATGGGCATGCAGAAGTATGCACTCTTCTAGTTTTCACTGTGGATGAAAAATCTGCTGATGAAATTGAGTTATCCAATACACTCTGCTAACTACACTACCCTTGGGCTGTAGAGGCATTTCAGTTTTTGCAAATCCGTAGTCTTTTCTTTTTAAAGAATGCCTATATGGAACAGGCAGAAAAACAAGTTATATTGGTGATTCTCATCATGAAAAAGTGTTTTTAAGCAATATGTTTGTCATGGTTTAACCCCAGCTGGCAACTAAGCCCCACGCAGCCGCTCATTCACTCCCCCCTGGTAGCATGGGGGAGAGAATGGGAAGAGTAAAAGTGAGAAAACTCGTGGGTTGAGATGAAGACAGTTTAACAGGGAAAGCAAAAGCCGCGCACACAAGCAAAGCAAAACAAGGAATTCATTCACTACTTCCCATCGGCAGGCAGGTGTTCGGCCATCTCCAGGAAAGCAGGGCTCCATCACACGTAACGGTGACTTGGGAAGACAAACACCATCACACCAAACATCTCCCCCTTCCTTATTCTTCCCCAGCTTTATGTGCTGAGTATGACGTCATATGGTATGGAACATCCCTTTGGTCAGTTGGGGTCAGCTGTCCCGGCTGTGTCCCCTCCCAGCTCCTTGTGCACCCCCAGCCTGCTCGCTGGTGGGGTGGGGTGAGGAGCAGAAAAGGCCTTGACTCTGTGTAAGCACTGCTCAGCAGGAACGAAAACATCCTTGTGTTATCAACACTGTTTCTAGCACAAATCCAAAACACAGCCCCATACTAGCTACTGTGAAGAAAATTAACTCTACCCCAGCCAAACCCAGCACATTCTAACAACTAAAACATCAGTGTGTTACCAACATTATTCTCATCCTAAATCCAAAACACGGTACTATACCAGCTGCTAGGAAGAAAATTAACTCTATCCCAGCCAAAACCATCACAATATTTTAAGGAAACTATCTAAAGAAATTAAAATTGAGATTTTTACTAATGCCTTCTCTGGTTTAGCTGACAGACTCCATGCAACTTCCGTAGTGGATCTACATACTCTAGGGCTTATGGCACTGCATTGTTACTCAATGTATAATGACTTTCTGACCTGAATGACTTTTATTTTTCCATCTGAGTAACCCTGCTATTTGGTGTAATCAGATCATACCAGAGGTGTGTGAAGGAGCAGCTGTGTAAAGATACGGATGCAGCTGTAAAGATAAAAAACAGCCTCCAGTATGGAGGGGTGCCTAGGGTGCTGGGAATGGGTCTAGCATCCCTAGCTGTGGCAGGCATTGCAGGGTTATACAGGGTTCAAAGTCACCTGTTATCATGTTGTTGGGTCCAAGAAAGCAAGCAACTCATCACTGCATATTTCTTGAGGCTACTTGCTGTTCTGTTGTTTGGGCTGTCTATACAGATGTATTTTCATATGCCAGCTGTCTCACCAGGGCAGAACAGAGATGTAAACGCAGACTACTTGCAGAGTGGATAAGATATCTGTCATGGGTCACATTTTTTTGTTTCCCTGATTTCACACTGATGCTACTCTGTTCCTCTTCAGCTGCTGATAACTGCTTTTGGAATGGTGAAGCCCTCAGGCTGTTGGTGTAATCAGGGAGGAATGATTTCTCACTAGTGATTTCTATTGCCGTGGTGGATAATTACCACCTGCAGCATCTCCTGAAGTCTGCTGGCTTTTTGTGCCTTGCAGAATTGAAGAAATGGCTTGGGAAAAGTTTTGGAGAAGGGACTCTAGGCAAAATTGAATGTACAAATAGGCTTCAAAAGTCTTCATTTATATTTTATGTATTGTGGCAATTCCCAAATTCTTAATCTTAGGCTAATACAGCTCCTTATGTGCTAGGTACCTTACAGATTTAGAACAAACCCAGATGCTCTTCCTTGATATATTTACCACTCAGGCATGTAGATCTTGCTTCTTCATTTTTGCATCACTTTAATTAAGAATTTTAAGGAACAAGTAAAGTATACACCTTTAAAATTGTTGCACAGACTGGAATCGTGCTCAAGTAACCAGTGCAAATGCGATGGTACTTATATATCCCAGTGGACAACTGCCTTAGTTTAAAGCTATTCATTTCTAATAGACTTTCTCTGACTTACACCTGCTACAGATTTTGGCCTGTCTCTTGAAATGCAGCTAGTTTATGCATGATGGTTGGGATTTAAAAGGAGCCTATGCACATTAGTTTCCAAAATCCCATTACATTTTAATAAGATTTCTACTTCTAACAGACTGAGATCTCTCAAAAAACTCGGCTTGAATTCCCAGTTTCCACACTGCTACCACTAAATTAACTCTGTGGCAATTCCTTCCAGAAAGATTAGTGTTAATTTTTTTTTTTTTTTTTTTCCCAGCAGCTCCTCTCCTGCATTTCTGTGGTTTAGGACTTCCTTCTTGCTTGACTTGGTTTTGTGCTTCATGGTTTTTTATCATCCTTGCTAAAGATATCTCTGAATACAGAGTGACACTCATACCTGACACCAGGAACAGAAAAATTGATGAGCTCCAATTTCCCGCCTGTATCAGCAATGGAGAAATATGCTGCTAGGAATAACCATGCACTTTATAGTCAGCTTCCCTCACTCCCATCACCCTGAGTTACAGATTTTTTCTAAACTACACATTTACAAATGCACAAAAGAAATAAGCTTCAAGTTTTAAATAATAAAGAGAAAATCAAGGCACACTGTGCGTCAGCCATCACCAGAGCTGTCCCTCCACCTGGCCTTTTCCAGTCAGCCTGAATCCTATTTCCCTTTGATCACCAACACATGTTTCCTAGGTGGGATGCAGCCATGAGACGGAGGAGGATGCTGCAAAGTCCTATAGGGCTATTGCATCCCACGAGCGCTACATGGAGTAGTACCACCGGGGGTAGGAAATCCTGTACCTCCTTTACATTCCCCTATATCCTTGCTAGCTGTGAGGGAAGCTGTTTCCAAATGTTTTGAGCCAACAGACTGTGATCAGCCTGTAATGTATTTCTCACAGGCTCTCCAGCACTTCATAACCAGACTTACAGTGAAAGCCCGGTGCAGGTGGGGGGAACTGGGGCAGCCACTGCTCCCCAGGTGCAGCAGGGTTTCTGGTGGTCTCTTGCCATGAGGCTCACTGGTACTTTTCAGGCATTAATGCCTGGGAGATAAAGGGGGGGATTTTCATCTGGAGTAGCTCCCATTGCAGAAGGGAAGTGAGGTTGGACTTCACACTGCATAGGATGGCAGATCTGTCCACCTCTTTGGAAGCAAATCGTACCTGTGAGAATGTAACTGGTGTAAAAATCCTCCCTAAGTACATAGTCAACATCAGCCTCTTCCAGGGAATCTCTCTTCTGTCTTGACCATTAGCTTTCATACCCCATGGTGGGGCCAGACACCGTTACAGTTGCACACACGAGGCCATCTGGATGAACCTCACTGCCAGAGGGACATGGTTTGTGTCATTTCAGACAGTTTCTTTGTATATTGCCACAACTACATTGCCAAGATTTTGAATCCACAGTGTTAGAGAGAGCTCCTTGTGTCCAGAACACCTTCTAGGTCCAAGGACAGACCCTGACCCCTGCTAAAGCCTAAGAGCTGGCATGGCAGTGGTGACATTCTCCTTTTCCTGCTTGAGCCCATGTGGACAGGGCATGAAGGCACTGGTTCAGGCTGGGGCCATCCCTTGGGGCTGACGGGTGAGGGCTGAGGTGGCCTTCTGCATGCCCAGGCAAGCAGGGTGGTGGGGCCAGCCACACTCTTCCAGGCAGTCGACCAGAAACCCTCCTGCTTTCGTCCACTCAGTCCATCAGAATGCAGACACTGGCTCCATGCCACGCTCCATCCCACTGCTGAATCAATTATTACAACAGCCCTATGCAAGCAGATTAAATTAATATTTTTCCCCATCTAGGAAATTGCAGTCGTTGGAGGTGGGACCAAGAAGGTAAGTGACTTGCTCACAAGAACTCAGTCATCCTGTCCCCCCTCCCACCTTCTCCCTGCGGGGCTGGGGGAAAGTCCATAGTCCCAGGTTGACAGGCTGGGGACAATCACCTCCAGGGGAGCCACCAGCCATCTCATAATGACACAAAAAAGGACCAGGCCCTCAATATATCTTCCAATTAAGGACAGAAGTAGAGCCCTACACTTCCAGCCCATTACTTTTGAATGCTTGGCAGCCTGACCAGCTCTCACGGCTGAGAGGAGACTCAAGATGACAAATTCTGCTTGAAGCCATCTTCAGTGTGTACTAACGAGAGTCAATGGTGAAGGGTGACCACACTCACATTTGCAGCAAGAAGAGCTGAAAGTGTCACTTCAGTGCAGACCTGTTAGAAACCACAACAGTTTCTGCCTCTGTGCAATGAGCTGTGGTGATTTCTCAGTGGTGTTCCTGCTCTTCTGTCCATATTGTGTCATGTTCGTTCGAGTAAGTAACCAAGAGAAGACTCTCCAGTTATGTGTTTTAAAATTTTCTTTGCATTTCTGCACATATGTTCAGACCTGCAGTGGGGATAACAAAAGATGAATAGAAAATTAACAGGATTCTGTATGTGTCATTAAAAACAAACAGCAAGATGGCCAGCTGTCACATGCTGATTTAGCTTGGATCTATGGAGGTGAAAGACTAACCCAGGAGTAGCAGCAAGTAAAATCTACTACATTTTATTTGATTTTTCTTCCTAACTGGATAGGCTTCTGAAAATGATAACTTTAAAAAATCACAAATCTAACATGCTTCATCTGTCTGGATAATGATCTCTGCATTCACTGGGCTAATCATACAAGCATTCTTTTCAAATTATCCTAACATACCTAAGACTCTGCATAAAACTTGCTGGGAAATATGATTTTTTTTTTTAATGTGAAATTTAAGGGGGGGAGAGAAAGAAGAAGTGAAATATGAAAAAGAAAAATAATTTAGTGTTGGCTTCTAAATTAAAGAAACGATAATATTTAGGAGAAAATGTGGGTTTTTTTTTCCTTGCAGATAACATCTCTGAGCCAGAAGCTCAGTGGAAGGGAGCAAAGGCAGGGACTGGAAGAATGAAGAGCCGCCCACTGTAGGAGAAGATCAGGTCAAGACCATCTAAGGAACCTGATGGTGCACAAGTCCATGGGACCCAATGAGATCATCCGCGGGTCCTGAGGGAACTGGCAGATGAAGTTGCCAAGCCACTATCCATCGTATTTGAGAAGTCGTGGCAGTCCAGTGCAGTTCTCACTGACTGGAAAAGGGGAAACATAACACGCATTTTTAAAAAGGGAAAAAAGGAACACCTGGGGAACTACAGGCCAGTCAGTCTCACCTCTGTGCCTGGGAAGATCATGGAACAGATCCTCCTGGAAGCTATGCTAAGGCATATGGAAGACAGGGAGGTGATTTGAGACAGCCAGTGTGGCTTCACCAAAGGCAAGTCCTGCCTGACCAACCTAGCGGCCTTCTATGATGGAGTGACTACATCAGAGGACATGGGAAGGGCTACAGATGTAAGGCCTTTGGACCTCTGTAAGGCCTTTGACACGGTCCCCCACAACATCCTTCTCCCTAAACTGGAGGGGTATGAATTTAATGGGTGGACTGTCCAGTGGGTGAGGATTTGCTTGGGTGGATGCATCCAGAGGGTAGTGGTCAACGGCTCAATGTCCAGATGGAGATCGGTGACAAGTGGTGTCCCTCAGGGGTCCATACTGGAACCAGTACTGTTTAGTATCTTCATCAATGACATAGACAGTGGGATCGAGTGCACCTTCACCAAGTTTGCAGATGACACCAAGCCAAGTGGTGCAGTTGACATGCCTGAGGGACGGAATGCCATCCAGAGTGAGAGAGGAGAGGGCCTGTGTGAACCTCATGAGGTCCAACAATGCCAAGTCTNAAGATGTCCCCGCCCATGGTAGGGGGGTTGGAGTAGATGACCTCTAAAGGTCCCTTCCAAAGGATTCTATGATTCTATGATTCTAAGTTGTTGATCAGCTCCTGCAAGCTTTCAAGGCTGTGGTCACAAGAGAACTGTTTAACAGTCAGGCTCTTCTGAGCGTGATCTGTAACACTGCCATCATCTCTAGTTCTCTGCTTTCCCCTTTGTGGTGGTTCCTGCCACCTTGCTTTAAAGCACAAGCTCTAGACTGGTGTTGTTTGGTTGCTGTCAGACATTGTGCCTAAAGAAAAATGTTTTATTTTTTTAGCTTTTCTTTTGAGTAGCTGTATTCTTTTAAGTTCATCTTTTTTACCATCAGCCATGGTTCAGACAGCCCGCTGACTGTCAACAGTTTCTTACTGCACTGATTCATCTCTCAGTGTCTTTTCATTTTTCTATCAAAAAGTGTGTGTAAGTAAAAAATGTTGACCAGTTCTATTGTGCTTTCCAAAACATTAAAAGAACAGTGGGTACGAAGTCTTATAACGAGCTGCCACATCTTCCCTTTTTCAGTGGGTTTCTTTGACCATAGCTGAGCTCACTGATTAGAGTGCAGGATTTTTACTATTAAATGAATATAGAAAAAATTGGAATACCTACTGCGATAAGCAATTACAGTGAGAAAAAGAGTGAGAGAAAGAGTGAGAAGAAATACTAAGGATATTAAATGTAGCTGTCTTTGGAAGAAACCTCTCAAAATTATAACAATACTTTCTTTCAGCTGCAACAGAACTGTGATGCTATTGCACTGGCACTGGCATTTTACTTCAAATCAGGAGTGCTCTTTAAACCTGAGTCAATAATCCCCCTTCACTGTGTTTGGGTCACCTTATGAAAGGCCTTGGAGTGCACAAACAGGATTCCTTCCGGATGAAACAGGACCAGGAGATATTTCCCATGAACTCATCAATGACTCTGGGGTGTTCATCCTTGGGGCCAGACTGGATCTAGTCTGAGGCAAACTGTCTTGAAATGTGAGCAACACAGGTGCCACTGCTCAGCACCAACCCTTCTTCTGCACAGACCCACTCCAAGGCATTGCTCTGCTTCCTAATGCAGGCATAGCCTGTGACTAAAGAAAGGTCAGAGAGTACTCCCTGAAATCAGCCAACACTGCAACCTTTGTAACTCAGATACATTCAGTGAGGTATCCTATCCTATCCTATCCTATCCTATCCTATCCTATCCTATCCAATTATACAGTGGCCCATCATCATCACTGTAAAATCTCAGTGTCTTCCAGTAGTGCATTAAGCAATATCAGTAACATTTGTCAACATTTACACAAAGGATAATCAAGACCACATTGTTTCCAGGCTCTCCAAAACTGAACAAGAAGCTATAATAATGAAATTCTCTTATTGATTCAACTGATCAAAATGTATTTGCATTAGTAGCAGAGGATAATTGGGGCACATTATAACAAAACAACTGATTGCTAATGTAATGCTCTTCTGAATATGAATACATTATCCTTTCATGCATTTAATATTTCCATTAATCACTAACTTGGTGCCATCTTCAATTTTGCTGAACAGCCTTCAAGCTTTTTTAAAATCTACTCTTATATTTACAGACCCTCTTAGACTGCCTGACAATATGAACCTTTCATTTTAAATCAGACTGAAAATCAGTGTGAGATAATGCTTACATTGGTATTCTTCTTCCCCTTCTTCTCTTAGGGCATTGCTTATTATTTGTTTCTTTAGCAGAGGAAACAGAAGGGACTTGGCAAATGTAGAACTGCAGCCTTTTCCCTCTGCAATGTACATGGCTGCTAATATCGTAAGTCACTAATATGTCATCGTTTCTAGGCTTAGCTCGGTTGCCTCATGAAGATTTCTGATGCAGAGAGCCCCATACTTCTCCAGGCAGCAAACACAGAAGACAAGGCAGAATCAGCTGCTTCTCTGTCTCCCCTTTCCCAGACCTCAGCTGCTACAAACTGCTGAAAAGAGACAATCTATTTTCTTTCTGCAGTACCTGATCTCCAAGGAGACAAACAAGACAAAAATAATATGTGATACTCCTAGTCCAACATTTTGAAATTAGGCACATTTGTACTGTTGGAAGAACAGATGTTGACATCAGATCAGCTGGACATATGCAGCATATAAAAGGCGGTGTGCAATCAACAGGTATCAGTAAGGTTAATAGGGTTGCAAATGCAAATATGCAGTCCTCCAAGGACCACCATAGTTCTGTTGAGTGTTACAAGTGCTCAGATCCTGCTGAAGGTAATTAGAGTTGAAGGCCCTCGGCATTTTTCAGAAGATCTAAAACATTTAGCTTTGGACCAGATCCTTTTTGCTACGGGACACTGTCACTCTCTTCTTTTCTTGGGAACTTCTTTGGTTTTGTCACAGATTTCCTCCCTCCTCACCTTAATCCCTTGAAGATAGGTTTGCATATTTTGCTAAATCAATGAGCAAGGTCAGGACAAAGAATGACAGATCAGACCATATGTCAAAAATCTGTCCAAGAGTCACTGCTATACAAATGCACCTACAGCTTTTTGGCTGATGCTTCATAACCATTTTTTTCAAGGTTGCAATTTAGTTTGAAAGTAGCAATCACATATTATATCTTAAAATCCCACTTATGTATTCACAGATACAGTGAGATTCCAAATTGTATCAGTCCATTGAGTTAATAACTAACATAAGGGTCTGCTAACATTGTGGGAATGCATTGTAAATTCCTTCAATATCAGAAAGATAAAGAGTAAATACAGCTCTAACCCTAGGAAATTGCTGAAAATTCTGTGAAAACAAATTGATTTTGTCTCTGCTCTGGAAATGGGTCCCCAGTGCACCCATTAGAGCAGAAGCAAGCCCTGCTAAAGAAGCACTAAATGCCGCAAAGAGCCATCCATGATGTCCAGTCCAACTTCCTCTGGTACTTGTTGCCACAGGCAATTATGATCAAAGTAGCAGATTTCTCTCAGATTATACACAGCATGGGATAAAATCCAATATTTGTACAGCTTTACTTGTTTGGAGAAGTGTCCCTGAGGTGCAACAGAAGGCTGTACATTAGATTATTTTCCTTTGTTTCTTTGTTTACTCAATAATTGTCATATGTAAGGAACCTAGATTAAGAATATTTTTGTACTTTCTGGAAAACTACCAGTGTTATCAAATAAACATGACATACTTGGCTTTGGTAATGCTAAAGACCAGTTTTCTGCTTCTGTAAATGCCCCAAGTAGAAAACATGGGAAATAGCTGCATTATTTTGTGAAATAAATGACTCCCTGTGGTTTTCCTGTTTAATTTCATGCTTTCTGCTGTTTGACCACAGGAATTAACTTCTTTCCAGAGACACAAGGAATGGGGGAAAGATAGCTCAGTAGTTTAGACTGATACAGGCATACTGAAGAAGAGGGGCCAAGCCAGGATCCTGCTGGGGTCTGGTGATAAAACACTGGGTTACTACGGCGGGTACTGGTGAGGAAGCTGCAGGGTGAATAGCCATAAATAAATACAATAGTCATAAATGAAATAATTAAAGGAAAGCCCATTCCCCAGAGAGAGGACAAGAACTGCAGAGCATCCCTGGAAAAACCACACAGCTCAGGGAAGGCTTGCCCACTGGGCCCTGCAGATGTGAACGTGGAGACATCATTCTCCTTAGAGAGATTGCTTTGTTGCATGAAAGGTCACCAAGATTTTGGGCAGACACAACCAGGAGTGTGAGTGATTCCTCCCGAACACCTCTGCAAGTGTCTCAGATTGCGCATTGCTGAATATTGCTGAAACTTCCTTCTTACACGCCAACGAACCAGTGACCCTTCTCATGCACACCATCAGCAGCTCTCCCCACACCCATTAAACACATGGTTTACATTGTCTATTTGCATCCATGAACAGATCTAGTGTCCAGCTTCAGTGAGTTGAGGCAAATGTCAGAGAGGCAAATCTCACCTAATCTCCACAGAAATCTGTGTTGTCACCAGCTTCTTATTAGTCATGGAGCTACGGTCTACAAAGGTGAATTACGCCACCCAGATGGTGTAGCTGCTTGAACAGATCATGAATAGAGAAATTTCCATATGAAAGATTGGAGACCACCGTGTTAAGATATCCTGTTTCTCTGATACAGGATATCATTTTTGCTTTCTGCATGGTTCACTGAGCTCCTGCCAGTCTTCTTGTGTCCATGCTCAAAATTCTTACCTGTTCTTGCTACACTCAGGCAGAATTTGCTACCAATTGTCAAAGCACAAAGTGCATGTGGAGGTCAAGGAAACCTCCCCACATTATCTTGTCTTTTGGTGAGAAGCACCACAGCTTTTACCCATGAGAAAGTAAAGGTTTTTATCTCTGTTCTCCTCAGTATGTGACCCTAATGCAAATTGAGACTTGCTGCTCAAAAACAGAGAAAATTTTTTTGCTGTTGTAGAGAGTTCATTTCTTTTATGTCACCTACAAATGGGCAAAAATGTGTCATTTGTGCTCCCTTATGTCATTCAGACCTACAAGAATCTCTTTTTTTCTCCTGTTGCTTGTTTTTACCTTAGTAATATGAAAAAAGTCAAGCTGAGGCTTGCCCTTGCAGAACCAGCACTGCAATCCTTGTACTTGCCTGCCTTGCATTTCCCATAGTTTGTCTTTTTCATGTTTAGTCAGACTGGGGTCCCAATCCCACAGTGAGCTGCCTGTGAGCAGATGACTGCTCCTGCATGCAACTCAGGTGGGGAAAGAGCCTGAGCATTGTCTGCTTCCTACCACGTCCCAGCAGATTTGGTGGGTTCCTGTTTCCTTGTCTAGAAGAAAGCAACGGCACTGTGACTGGCAATACATTTGGTGTATCTTATCTTACCTGCAAATATTCACCAGTTCTGTAACAGAAAGCATTCAAACAAGCAGCTTTTCCAGGAATTAAGCCTGGAGACTACAGTCATCTCTGCAGTGTAACTGCTTCCAGGACTGGCTCTGGTCAGAGCAAGTAAAACCTCCATGGCTAAAACCATGGTAAAGAAAAGGCCTCCAAGAATGTAATATTGGCATCTGATTATTTCAGTCCTGATAATATACATGTCATTTTGCATTGCCTGTCAGAGAAGGTATTGAAGGTGCAACAGCTCTGAGTGCATCCAAAAATGAAACAATCTATTGAATGATGCCAACCCATCACCAACTGGCATTTCAAACTTGAGTGAAACAGAGGAAATGCTGAGTCATTAACAAAGACTTCTCCCCTCAATAGAGCTAATGATTCCAGTTAAATGGATGTCAACAAAGGTAAAACAAAAGACCAACTCAAATAGAAATAATAAAAATTTATTGCTGTCTGAATCAGGTTTACTTTCATGGAGTATTGTTTGTGATAAATTCTGTTTTGTTTCCAGCCATCTATGGAGTCATTCACGAAGAGTGGGGCAAACAAATTTCAATTTGTCACCTGAGCAGAAAACAAAAAAAAGTAAACAAAGAAAAAGCTCTTTAGCTTCCCACACATCACAGATAAAAAAACAGGGTGCAATATCTACTTTGCCTTCTAACACCTCTTCAGCTGTGTCAACACTGATGGGCACAGGCTTCAATGTCCTGGATTCCCTCAAGCTCCAGGTCAGCCAAATGCAGACCCACAGCTCCAGTTGGCTGGGCGGGCAGCCAGACCCACATGGTCCCAATCTCAGCCAACTCTGTTCTGTTGCTACCTTGGATAAGCAGTTACAAAGCTGTGCTACACAACTTTGTAATAATGACTTTTCAGTCTGCGTCAGGTGCTCACCATCTGGTCTCTTGCCTTTGTGAGGTCCGTAACTCAGAAGAAGAAAGTGAAAACAAAACCTTGTGGAGAAGGGGACTGTGGCCAAAATTTAATGAAACATTTCTGAACACGCCTAAATTGAAGTGCACAACTTATCCCAATATGCTTCAGAAAAGCATGAGCTTACTCCCTTGACTGAATTGCACTTTTGTGTTCAGCAGGCAAAATATAAGCGTGTTGTGCTCCAGAAGCTTATGGTGAAGAAGGATGATAATGTAGCTTAAAGAAAGATAATTTTGCTTACAATGAAGAGAAAAGGCAAGACAGTCTTCCTGCTCCAATATGTGTACTTCAATCTGTTAAGGTTTAGGAAAAAAGGCCACCTGTTTCCAGGGTGAAGTTTTAGTGAAAACAGTACTTTGACACCTTGTTATTTGCATTTCTCTTGTCCTTTAAAAAAATCCACAACTCTGTGTACTGAAGCAAGCTAGCAGCAAACTTCTTATGACTTTTGGCAGCTTGTATTCCAGATGGCCTGGACAAAACCATAAGATATTATATAAAAGATCCAATTCCACAAGTCAATGCATGGAGAATATTTCAGGTGATGACATTAAGTTGTTTACCAGGGCATGTGTAGTGTCTCCCCAGGCTGATATCATCAAATGCTAAACTCTTGGTGGTTTTAATCCGCATACATCAACTTTACTGTTACACTTAGAGCAGCTGTCTCGCTCTCTTAATACATGCTGCTAACCAGATGGCCTCAGAAAACACAACCATATGAAGTCTGATCCCACTTAATTCTTAATCTCTTCATGCATTGCACTTTCTTGATTTTGCATCAAAAAAGGCATAATCTAGTACCAGGAGAGTGACAATTGATTTAGTCCAGAATTCTGCCCTTGATGTATGTGATGGAGACAAGGCAATGGAATCTCTCTAATACGTAGCTTTAAAAACCTGCTTGAAAGGGAGTTCAGCTGTGCCAAATAATATTTTAAAGTATTACAAGGTTTTCTGTGTCATTATAGTGTGAGAATCCACGATGGAGGCTTCTGAGGATCAGAGAACATAAAAACATTTTTAAGCTTTTAATATAAAAGACTGTGATATGATCCTTTTAAAAGGACTTCTACATGGTTTAAGCCACCTAGTCATCATCATGTCCTCTGTAGAAGAAAACAATTACTTTTCTTACCTTCCTTTTCTGAGGGATCTCCCATAGCTGGGTAAGGAGGAGCTATGAAAATGAACCTGTGTGGCTTTCCTCCTTTCAGTGCCCATGCATCTCTTTATACTAAGAACCAATTTAAAAAGACACAATTCTGTTCAATACTTAGAGCACAAACCCAAAGTCAGGCCAGGGTATTGCCTGGTCTCAGGACGGAGAGCATCCCTTCATTGGGATGAATCATGGGATATGTTGTCCTGCTGTTAATAGGACAGGCCACGCACTTGCCTGTAATTTGTCAAAAAAAGCCTTGACAGATAAGTGTATAGTTAGAGGTGATGGCAAGCAGTAATTAGAAATTCTGCCCTACCTCCTTCCATCATCGTGTAGCATCTGAGTCCAAGAGGCAGGTTCTGGAAGTTTGCAGGTGGATGTCACCTACTGACATGAAACTAATCAAGCTTAGAAAATACTTTTAGGATTTGGGTTTTTTCCAACCTTGGAGAACTTGAGAAATATTTAAAAATGAAAATGTGACCTGACAACTTGCAGAGGGAAATAGGATCTGTTTGATTTTTTTCTCCTGCTGATCTGTGATGCGTGCAGTGATTCATGCACAGGCTTAGAAGTGTCAAGAGCCCTTCCACAGACATCTTTGCCTCTGCAGCGAACAAACTTGCAATGCAATGGGCGCCCTACCTTAAAAAACTGAAATCAGGGACAACGTTGGTCATGTCCCTACAGGATTAGTTGTGCAGTAACCTCATTTGCACCAATGAAGTTACTCCTGATTTACACCAGCAAATGTGATTACAGAATGAGGGTTTTTTGCATTAATTTAGCATCCTTCCTGCTGGGGCACCAGTTCTGCCAGTGATGTATGCAATGGAGACAAGGCAATGGCATCCCTCTAATACATAGCTTTAAAAACCTGCTTGAAAGGGAGTTCAGCTGTGCCCATCCTGAGTTGGATGTGCAGTCATCAACTGTCCCAGAGGTGCCATAGTAAGCAAGTTGGGCGGAAATCCAACCTCTCCGACATGAGCTGTGCTGGAGACTGCTGAAACGAGCCTGAACTCTTGGAGTTCACTTCACCAGCTGTTCGTGAGGGGATGCTGTGGTGCAGGATCATATCATGCAGCCACTGGAAATGGCTGACCCCGAGGAACCTGTGCTCCTGGAGTTTGTCTTTAGAGCATGACATTTAGAAGGAGCAACTCAGACGTGTATTTCCTTCAGTCTCATGTGTGTATTCTTTAGGACTTTTTTGTGATAAGGGCTGTGTCTGTCTTGTGAGACCAGGTTCTCTTTTGGGCATGCTGTAATCATGGAGCATCTGCACCTCACAGCCACTTTGTTGAACATCTTTCTGCTTTCATACCACAAACGTCAGAAAGCCTCGTCCGCCCGCTTCCACAGTGGGGAAAGGCGAGGACACTTGTGAGCATTTGATATTTCAGTCTAATCCAATCTGCATCAGGATGCCTCATCCCCTGTCACGGGGCAGTGAATTCACTCGAGATGCTCCTGCGGGAATACAAGGCCGTGCCTTGTGCGGTGGGAACAGCGCGTGGGCAGTCTCGGGGGAGAAACATCCAGCGCAAGTCTCAAGTGCAGAGCTGAGGGGTGGTCCTCTCAGACTCATGTGGGTTGCACCAGGGTAGCTCTATAAGGAATTACAAAAGATAATGGCAAAGTGGGTCTTCTGGACATCCTTTTTACCTCATTGCCACCCACTAAAATCACTGAGCCATGCCTACAGAGGCCAGTGAAAGGACAGACACAGCCCTTAGCAACTTTTTACTCAGTCCTTTCCCTCTCTTACCAGCTCTGACCCTCTCCTTGACCTTATCAAACATGCCTGACTTTAGGCAGCTCTCCCTCTACTAATACACTAGATGAGTCAGGGACTAAGCTCTGGCCCAGAAGTCAGCTGCCGCAGCATGGCTCATGTCCATGCATCTGTGGTGGCCACATCCAAACTTTTACCCAGAGCCCTTCCTGGCCCACGCTAACCCTAGGATGGTCAAACCACCCCAGGGAGTGTGAGGCAGCTCAGCAGTATGGGTGGGTGTGAGCTGGGGCTGAGGTCTGTCTCCTGGCCCTGTTAACCTGCAAGGAGCACAGGAGGAGGAAAGAAATGGGAGCCCCAGAGATGGGGTGCTGTCCAGCTCCTGCTCCGCTGGGTCCTGTTCCAGCTGCTTGGGACCAGTTTGGGGAGACCACCTAGGACGTGGAAGAAAGGGGAACAGTGGGCAGCCCCTTGCTCCTTCCCCACCAGCCAGTGGAGTAGTGGCAGAGGGCTGGCTGAGGGTAGTCGAGTCTGTACACAGACATGAGTCCTGCCTCTACCCTGAGCCAGGCTGGCTGGTGCCAGGGGCACGGGAGCAGCATGTGCACACCATGGGAGAAGAAAGGGAGTGGGAATTGATGAGGGAGACCAGGGAGCATCACGCTCTGCTGGCACTCAGGCAGGGAAAGGGCAGGTGTAGAAGAGACTCTGCAGCATGTGCCTTCCTTACACCTCTGCTCCTAACCCTCCCAGTCCCAGCTTGTTCCTGGGGCGTCCTCACTAATGGCCCGAGGGAAGTAGAAAGAGAACAGTCCCTACGGCTACCTAGCACAGGATCACAAACCAGCCAGGCCATTATGCACGAAAACATCCTCTCTCCTATAGCCCAGTCTCAACTCTTACCCATCTAACAGCCAGCAAGGACCTGGTCCTATACAGTCAAAATACATAGTGGTGCCCATCCACATCATCACTTCTGGCATGCTTTTTGTGATGGAAGTGTTTGATCCACCACCACCCTGCTGTTTATTAATTGCCCATGGACATGGAAGACTGCAATTGCAGTTGTCTTTCGAAATAGTGATTTCACTATCTATCTGGTTGGTTATTTTCAACAGAGCAAGGAAAAATGTAGGTCATGGAGACACTCACTACCTGAGATGTGTCAGTCAATCACCACAGCCAGCAGCAAACTGTGGGGTAGCTTCCACTGCTTCGACAGATCACACACAAAAACATGCTGTACAGAGAAATGCTTTGGATTCCAGATGTTTTTCATTCTCTGTGTTTTTGTACAGATAAATGATGTTCAATATTGAATCAAAGTAGATTTTCAGGGGTTTTAGCCAAAAATGGAAATGCTCTGCTAACACTGTCAACCTACATTTATTCAGCTAACAAACACTGTTCCTGAAAAAACTGTCAGATATGACTGTCATCTGAATCAAAGTAAATAAAGAGACTGCCAAATTTGCCTTGAAAATCCCAGTAATTACCCATGTATCCTTTATTTGTGTCAGGCGATGGGCAAAGTAGGGAGAATGAGAAACAGGGTATTAAAAGACAGCAACGGAGAGACACTAAGATAGATAAGAAAAACTATAATTAATGTCAGTTCTGAATTACAGGAGTTTTGAAGGAAAATACATATTTTGATTTACAGGATGATTTGATCTCAGTACCATTACAAAGAAGCTCTCACCTGCTACTAATATTCTTCAATATTTCAAAGATTATTAGTTATATGAAAGGGTAAAAGAAAATGTATGAATCAGATGACTTAAATGCAGCTTGCACAACAAATAGGAGAGAACATAGGGATTTTAATGAGCAAGGGAACTTGTGGTGATGATTTCTGAAACATGGCAGGATGTCTGCTGACAGCACATGCCAGCAGATGCAGCGCTGCCAAAAGCAAATGCCAGACCTCCTTTGTCTTCAGCTCCAGTTTTAGGGAACTTATTTTTCCCAGCATATGCATTTCTTACACATCCTTGCCCAGGTACACATTCTCAAAGTCAAGCCCAGACTGTTTCTCATAAGACAATACAATCAAGAGAGATGGATCGCATGATAACAACAACATATGCATGGGGCTTCTGAGCTCTCTGCACCTTTTAGTGATAACTGCAATGCTCTCAGGGCCTGGGAGAGTGTGCCTTGTAAGAGGCAACTTGGCGCTTCTGCAGTGACTCTGTCTTGTGGATATCAGCTGCTGGAAAGTAGAGGTCCTGAAGAGTTAGTGGGGATGAGCGCATGAGGCTGGTAACCTCCTCAGCTAACACTGTCACCTCCAGGAAAAGAATACATATAGAAAATGAATAAATGATGAATCACAAATCACTTCCAGTGGTGGACTCTAGAAAATAAGCATTTTCTGGCAGGTGCCACAGTAATTCCTAGTACTTATGGTATCAGTTGTGGTGTCTCAAGTACTACGGGGTAACGCCAAGTGTTGGCTTTCTGGCACAACCTTTGTCTCTGCTTACTCCAAACTGAGTACAGCAGACCCCAGATTGTTTGTACCTGCCTGTAGCTGTTTGATTATTTATTGTTAATCAAATATCTGCCTGATAATCCTGCCCTGATGTCTTGGCCTAGAAAATAAAACATTTGGTCTTCGGTAGATGCTGGAAATGGGGACTGCTAGCAAACAGATCTGAGCAGGCTCTGGGAGCACTCCTCCAGCTCTGTGCTCCTGCAGCCCTCACTGCTGTGGAGCTCTACTCTCAGGGTCACTCACGTGACTCAGGCCTAGGCTTCCTAAGGCTTGTCTAATAATGAGAGATACTACGTTTGCCACTAATTAAAAAATAAAATAAAATTTTAAAAACCTGTTGTTCTAAAAGGAGGGAAATTCTGGTTCTTCAGCCACGAGCAATCAGGGGGCAAGTCTGCAGGGTTTGTTTTGCTTTTCTTATAATGACTTTCTGTCAACTCCTTGAAATGTTTATCTGAATGAATTTCTTAGCATCCTCTTTTCTTTCCAGAATATTCCAAGTTTCTCTTTGTGGAGAGAAATAATAGCATTGAAGTAGAAGAGCTTCTTTTGAAGCACTGAGAGGGCTGAATCAACAGAATATTGGAGAAAAGTACCTGAAGGACTGCGAGAAGGAGCCACTGTAGCATACAATTGATTACCCAGAGGCTGAGGAAACCACAGCTCTGAAAAACCAAGCAGTGTCTGGATCTGGTAAAACACTGCACAGAGCTCAGGAAGATTTTCTTCACTTTAGTCCAAACACATTGTGCTATTCAGGGATGTTCATGTTAGCTGCTTCTTACCCACTCTGAAGTTTTGGAGATGCTGTTCTTTATACAAATGCCCTCACTGGCTGAGGATCAAGATGTTTGTTGTTCTCTTCTCAACAGGGGTTGCTCCTGTTACTGTTTAAAGAATTGTCTTCAATGTAAGACCAGAATCCCTGCTGAGTAAATGTGTCTGGTCACCAGCTGCCCATGAGAGCTGTCAGTGGGGACTATCTCAGCTAACAATTCTGCAGATACTTACTGAGAGGAAGAGCTATCGTCCAAGCTGCTCCCTTGATAGCATGAACCCTACACAGCATCAATCCACAAACAAAAATAGACTAATTTCATTATGCAGAGTTTCCAATTTGGTCTGCACTAGTAACTTCCTTAATATGCAGGACGTACCCTCTAGGGTGCCCACCTTTCTTCATTGACTGCAGAAGAGTTCAGCAAGACTAGCTTTGATCTAACATTTAGATACCTGAAGTTCAGTGGAATGAATTTTCACCCTCAATGACTGTTGGGTAATTCCACTCAAAAACTTCCCACCGTACTTCCCCAAAGCATTTCCTTCAGAACACATTTATCAGACAAAAATCTGGTTTTACCTATTCACATTGTGCTGGCGGACAATGAAGTCTATTGCTTTTCTGCATTACCTCAGTCACTATCTTCCCACTTTCAGTTTACTTCCATCGTCACATAAACATCAAAGGTGGATCTCGCAGAGGCTCTCCAGCTGATGATCAGGCAAAAGTCTGTGAAAGAGTATCAATATGCCACTGCAAGCAGTGTAATCTTCTCTGTTGTACCGATATGAAATACTGCATCCTTAAACGTTTACAACGTATGTGCTCAGATATTCCATTCCTTTGTTACTTGTTTCTTTAAGTGTTTCATGAGGTCTCTTTCATGTTCTAGATGCTTTCCATAAAAGACAACAATCCAGACATTCATTCAGACTCTCATGGTTTTTGGTAGGCTATCCCTAAAACACCACTAAAACAGAGATCTTGGTGCCTTTTAGTCATGCCATAAAGTAGCACATAGCATCCATCTAACTCTGTCTCACAGTAATAGACTGTCCTGTGCATTTTTGATGTATTTTTCTAATGCAGACTTCCACTGTGCCAGAGAAGTGAGTTAATCTTCTCCTAAATTCTGAAGTCATAGAAAGGGCCTTTTAAAGGTTACCAATTGATTTCAGTCATATCTCCTGAATAACTCCTGGCTCTTCCTTCACCTTTCCCTACACAGTCATCCCTGTCCCCTTCTTGAATGCTTGGTCTAAATGAAGTCATTTCAATAAGCTTGGAGGTTTAACAAATACAAGCAGTGACAGTCCCCAGCTTTGCCAGGAAGCTGGCAAGCACTTGATGAATTGGAGCTGGGCTAGCAGAAATATCTAGGCTTGTTTTAGTATGCAAGGAAATGCCAGAAGGTCAGAGATCAGCTAATGGACATTAGATACAATAGAAGCTTATTTGGGGCCATATATTCTCTTCTGGGCATTTGGCATTTGCTGATACTGCATCGATCATTAAATTGACCTGGAGTAGGTATTTGTAGCACCTTGTTGCTCAGATCTGTTTAATACTGTTCTTGAGGGAAAAGAAGAGAAGATTTGCTATGCCTGCTTCAGTCCTTAACAATTATCTTCTTGTGTCAAACCTTCCTCAAATTACCGTAGCCTACAAAACTGTCAAGAACAGGCTTGCTGAATAAATTCAACCTTTGCAGCACAGAGGCAGAGGGAGGTTCCTGGGGATCCACTGAGAGGAGCTTGCCTCCCAGCTCTGCAGAGGGTTTGGGCAGTTTCTTTCTCCCTGGAACAGTTCTGTGTCTTGTCCACCTGAAATAAATTATACGAATAGCTCCAAAGAGCAACTCCATTGCTTTTGGAATAGACCAGACTGCACTGAATAAATAACAGCTATTGTTACAGAAATGTCCTGGGCTAGGAGAATGTTCTTTCCCTGCCTTGCAAAGCTTTCTTGCCAACATCCCTCTTCAAAATGTAAAGCCAAGCACTGAGCTGTTCTATCCACAGACTCAGCTAGCCAAATCCCCCGTGGATATAAATCATATGAGTTCAGCTCTGCTGGAGTAATTGGATCTCTACTGATTTACATCTGCCGAGGACCATTGGCAATATACACCTGGGGAAGGAAACTGAACACATTTGTAGTCATTCAAATACATACATAAAATCCTTCCTTCCCTGGTTCCCCATGGGTATGAGTCTGCATTTTTGTTTAAATGAGAGAACAGTAAATAGATTTTGTGAATGACAAAATAAACAACATATGAACCAACATGAGTCAACAGCTAGCTTAACTGATTTGAGAGGTTAGGTGTTATTGGGGAGGGGCTTAATCAGAAGAGTCTTCTGTTTAAATAAACTTTAAATGAATTTTTCTTCTAGATTGTTTGACTTTTGAATAACAGTAGTGTCAGTCTCTTCTAGAATGTATTTTAAAATGAAGATTGCAAAGTATGCATTAAACCTAACAAATAATTTATGGATCACCAGATGATTGCTAAACACTCATCACAGTCAACGCATGCTGCTATCAGGGCTGGAACCCAAAACTTCGAGCAGCTGCCCCTACCTCGATGACGGGGACATCATGGGACCATAGGCTCATGGACCCAGCAGTGGTGGTTTAAGAAGTTACTAACCTCCAAATACTTATTATTCCCTCCTGCCTTGACTTCTTTCTCCCCCACAGTTGGACACCACTGCCCTCACACATCAAGCGTGTGCCCTTCTAGTCTGTTCTAGCAGAGTTAGCTCTTAAAGCTTAAATTACTGAAGGATCATCTCAGGACCCACTAACTGGGTCACAGATGGGAGGGGGAAGAGATGAGAGAAATTTTTATACGACTATACCTACAAAAGCCTATCAGACTCCAGCTGTGTATGTTAGCATTGCAGAATACAGTATCATTGAATTTTTAGACAGCAAGATGAATTTGCACCCTCAGTGATCATCAAGCAAACTCATTTAAATACTTCTCACTATCCTTACCCAAAATATTTCCTTGCGATGGAAAGCATTGACCAAAGACACTTCATTTTGCCTGTTCACATTGTCCTTGTGCACAGAAGAAATACAAGCTTCCATTGATTAAAAGATGACACTTTAACTACCATAAGACCTTTTCCAGGCTCCCAGAAATTAAGTGCATGCTTTGAAACTATGCTAATTTTCTCACGCTCCTGGAAAGTGCTCTCCTTGGAAATGTTGTATTATACAAATAAAGTGATGCACATCAGAGCAATTTCTTCAGCTTTCTGATGACTTCAATATGTCTGGAAATTTAGTATAATCAGAGTAGACATAGCTAGCACTGTACCTTCTACCTTCTGTACCTGCTACTTTGGCTGGAGTCTGAGCTGGAAACTTGCACAGGTTTGCACGAACCCCAGATTTGTTTAAGCAGCCTTTTAATGACACCTGGCCCTCCATGTGGGTTTTCATGGCACTCTGCTGCTAAACACAGAGCCAGGGCCAACCATGGACCTGGAGGCCAGGTGATACGGGACATCCTGCACCCAGCCAGTGGCCTGTCTATAGCAGATTTGTCTTAGAAGAGAGCTGGTGAGAGCGTGGAGCGCAGAGCCAGGGAATGAATTACCAGCTAAGCAGTGTAGTCGGTGCCCAAGTCTCAAGCTGAGCTTCTCAAGCCCCTTTGCTTGTCAATTCAGCATTGGCAGGACCAGTCTGAAGTCAGGGTGGGCTGTGAAGGGTTGGGTTCTCCAATCCACTTGCACAAGTCTGGTGGCTCCATGTGGAAGCCAGTCCCCACACTCTCCCCCTCAAGCTCCCAATGCTCTTGTCCTCTGCTGAGAGTGGCAGTAACCCACCAGCGAACTCCCCATGGGAAGCAGGACCATGACAGCCAGCACAAGCAACAGCCCCACGTGGGGCTGGCAGAGAGCCATGAGAGGCAGCAGGCACCTCTCTGGAGAGAAAGAGAGAAAACTGCTGCTGTTATGATAATGCTCCAGGAATTAGTTACTGTTGACTTATTTATCGGTCTAATTAATTTCTTGTCTTTAATAAAACTGTTGCTTATTAGCCTTTTAATTCATGTTTGTGAGAAGAGTAGCTCCTTCAGTGCAATAAAGCTTAGCATCACTTTCCCAGGTTGCTGGCTCTGGGTTTTGAGAGGGGTTTTTGTAATAATCCGCTTATATTTGAACCTGTCCTTTGTCTCTGCCTCTTGAAGGAGGAGAGGAGAGGGACTGGCAGAGAGGAGCCAGGACTTCTCATTTCACCACCCATCCTAACCCTGTGAGCAAAATCTGTTTACGGCCAAGAGTTGCACAGCTAATGTCACACACCCCAGAGCTGAGGAACTGTCCCACCTGGTCCCATCTTACCTACCAGCATCTTCCTCAGGGAGCTAAGGAGCAGATCAGAGCTGACAAGTGGCAGTGGTCTTTGAGAGAGTCCCACTGCTCTGTGTCATGGCCAGAATGTGAGGGAAGATGATGGAGGCATCAGTCCCAGAAAGTGAACTGGCATCTTCCCTCCCTCGACAGGGAATTGCTCTGCTCAGAGGAATCTCTCATGGCTCAGTCACCCAGGGGTCTTCTCACCTCCTCAGTTGCTTCACTTCTGATCCCCACAAACACAATTTCTTCAGACAATGCCCCAGTCCTGCATTTTCACTCAGTCTCTCAAATTCTTCCCATGTGCCCTGCCCTATTGGTCCTTAGGAACCTATTGTTTTAGCATTGGCTCATCAAGGAAATATCAACTGGTCCTTCACTTTGAATCAAGGAGGAAGTTTAGCCCATCAGGTTTTCGACAAGACCCTCAAATAGCTGTTGGCAACGTCTGGCAATCCAGATCCATGAGAAATTTGGAAGTGTGCCAGTGCTCCAAGTCTAATTAAAATATTTCAGGTACATAACCAGCATGTCCTGCTCACATAATCAAAGATAGACTGATGGCTGGATGTGGGATTGACGAAGGATATACTTGCAGGGACCTGGAATTTTAGTGGTGAATTCAGCCTCTTCCTCTCTGTTGTAATACACTGCAGAGGGTCCTGTGGCCAAAGCACAGAGATACTGGATGACAACACATGCACTGCAGTCCTATGTCCTCACCCAGCTCATCACCAAGTCCCTGCTGGGGCTTCCTGCCCTTCTTGGGTCTCCCAGCACACCTGCATGTGTAGTCACTCCATGCTTACATTTTTTCCCCAAATAATTCAGGTTAAGGAAAAGCTCGACTGGCATTTTCCATGGCTAATCACCTATGTGAGGTGATTTTGACAAAATCTCCCAGGTTCCCACTGAATTTCTTCCAGTATGGTTAATTTTTAATGTGGAAGAGAAAAATAAAACCTGACATGCCCTCCTGGAAATGTTACCAGCCCCTCTTTGCTCTGCACTGCCTAACTAAGGATTGCAAAGGGGTTCATCAACCAGTTGAGGATCTGCCCCTATTGCAGTAGGTGTCTGCCCACCGTTCTGCCGTTCACAACACACCTCCGTGCTGCTTCGCTCCAGTGCTGCTCAGCAGTCCATACCTTGATTTTTTTCTAACCCTACAGATGTTTTGCAGCACTGCATGCTGCCTTGCTAAGGATAAATTGTGTTTTCAGGTCATTTTTGTTTCAAGCACCAAAAGGTTTTTGTGCACATAACACATAAATTAAACATTATTAATGCTATTACTATGATTGCATGATCCAGTTCCCAGACTTATTTTAATGATGTACATTATGAAAAAGCCATGTTGGCATAACAATGAAAAATATGCTGCTCTCCATGGCATTTCATTTTATAGATCGACAAGAGAAGTCTATGATGATGACTAATTTCAGAATAAAATCATGTTACTTATTACCTGCCATAAATGAAATGTCATATGCAGTCACCTGTTCTACATTCTTGAATTCATTCTAATTACTGTCCTTAAATAAATGACTGTGACTGAGATACCCTGCAGACAATAGGACTGTCTTTGGCTTTATCCTTTAATACATGCCAAATCTGTGCAGCACAGGCTAAGACTTGACCTTAAATGAATATAAATTCTGGTTTGGCTGTCAATTACACCATTCTTTTAATGTATGAAACCACATGTATCAGGGGACTTTGTGCACCCAGCCTATTCCCTCCTATTGGGTTTATTACATAATGCCTCATAGTCGCAGAGCTCTCAATTTAATCTAGACATTTTCCTTCCAGTTGATTTACTAAGGTTTCAATTCTACACACAGATGATTGAATAAAGTAACATAAATCTCCCAATGATTAGAAAATGTGATCATTTATTACATGGACAATCAGTTCGTTTAAAAACATAATTAGTTTGTACCTCAGCAAATCTTTCCCCAGTTGTGATAAACTATAAATAATTACTGGCTCTCCTTTGGTGAAGTTAAAAGCCACACAATGCTGCTACTAGGAATACGTGATTTGTTCACACATTCCTAGTTCTGTTTTCCCTCTGTATTTTCAGCAGATCGATTCTTCTTTCTTCTCATCCCTTAAGAGGGAGAGAGAAATAGAACAGACAGATAGATTTTAGGGGAGATTGACAAAGATAGCATAATATAACCAGAATTACCAGTGATTGTGGGAATTTACTTCACAGTCCTCCTGCTAATCAAATGAAAGCAAAATCTTTAGTGATGATAGGAGGTGCTAATGGCTCTGCCAGAAGCAGACTGGCCAGCTTTCCTGATCCTACAAGCTGCATCCTAAAAGCTTCCCTGGCTGAGAGCCACAAGAAATATCACACACTTTGAAGAGCTGGGGCAGGAGGAACAGTTCGCAGGTGGGAGCTGACAATGTCTCCCTTAGAAGGAGAAGATGTTTTTGGATATTGATGGTGTGTGCTGCTGGGTTGCAGGGGGACTCAGTGACATTGGACTCAGGACTCTTTGAGGCTCACACCTCCAGCATACTCCAAAACCCAGGGATCTGCTTAGAATCATAGAATCATAGAACGGTTTGGGTTGGAAGGGACCATTAAAGATCATCTAGTCCAACCCCACTGCAATGAGCAGGGACATCTTGAACTAGATCAGGTTGCTTAAAGCCCCGTCCAGCCTGACCTTGAATGTTTCCAGGGATGGGGCATCTACCACCTCTCTGGGCAACCTGTTGTTGTTAAAGGTGCATGGCAGCATCTTAGAGACAAACACACCTCTGCTATCAGCCATGCGATGCAGCCCTGGCATACAAGTGGCACTTGAATGGCATGATGCCCAAACACAACTCAAAAACACAGGCTGGCAATTGTGTTGTATGGGCTACTATTTGAACTGAGTATCATTCCCCCTTTCTCACAGGTCTGTGTGGCTAATAGAGATGTTTGGACAAATTTTTGTAGTCTGATCTCAGCTGGGATAAATTCAATATCAGTTAGCTGGAACAACTCTTCTAGATGTTGGTTCTGTCACCTGCCTCATTCGAATCCTTCCCTACATGAGAACTTGCTGCTCTGGAAGGCTGTTCTCAGCTCTGTCACAAAGATGCCATCTCCTTGGCTTTCTACCATGATTCACTCATTTGTAAAATGGGAGTAACAATTACTTACTTGATAAGGACTTCTGGGGCATTCACACATTCATGCCTCTAAAGCTTTCCAGGATCTTTACCAAACAGTAATGTCAGGCATCATTATTCACACAAAATGTTTTGAAACAGATCTCTAATTCTGGGGGAGTCCATGCTTTGTCTTGCTGCAGTGCCAATGACAATGAAATTCACTTTCCAGTCACATAATAAATATGCAGGTTCTGAATTTACCAACCAACTTATTTATGTGCAAATAATAAGCTTCTCTTGATGATCACCCACTTGTTGGAAGTTACTGGCAGACCTAGACTATATGTTGCAGATGAACAGCACACAGGTAGTATTATTTACACTGATGAAGACATTATTTGTTTGTATTTGTTTCTGGCATCTCCATTCAGCTTTTAAATACTGTGGATTCTGTTACCAGCAGAGCAGTTTCCTTATCAAAAATAATCAGTCATTGACTGCAGTCTGCTCTCACCCTTAGCATTTATTCTATTCTTAATTACCATGTTGTCAGCTTCATTCTTGTAGAATAAATTGCATTGTCTCACATTTTACTTATAGAACACTGAAATATTAAACTCCTGATAAACAGTCACGTGTACAACAAGAAGAAAGTGAGGAGTAGGAGAGGGGAGGGAAGAGGCCAGACTAGCAAGCTCTCAAACCTTTCAGCTGTCTCTAGGTGCTAATGGTAAGTGCTTGCCTGGCAGGGAGTGAGGAGGAGGAAGAGAGAAGAACAAGATGAGGCACAGCAAAGAAGAACTTGTTCAGTCGATGTGAAGTATTTAAGACCAGAGCCCAGGTCCACTCAAATCAACTAAAAAACTTCCCTGGAAAAGCATAAGTTTTGATTAAGCTCTTGGTTTCAGAGAAAATCAGCTTTTTATCAGCTCTTACAGCTGGTCTGATTCAGGAACAAGAAGGTCAAGTGACTTTCCAGAGTTGACATGGTAATGGAGTGCCTCATTTCACTTTAAACCTAAAACTATTCCAATTGTCATATCTGTCTACCTACCTAGGCATTTATAAAACATCCATCATTGTGGTATCTCAGCACTTACACTGTCCCTTAAGCAGATGACCCTTTGAAAATCTGTTCTCCACCACAGCCTCATACTTGCTGACTGGAGAGGGAGCTATTCTTTTTCATCCTCCTCTTTCTGTCTCCAGGGAACTGAAAACAAATTTTTTTTCCATTGCTATGGAGAAAAAAACCACACTATCCAGGCTTGTTAACTACTAGCTCCCTAGCTGTGCAAGACAAACATTGCTAATAAAAATATCTTATAATTCAAAAATAAATTGCTTTGCTAAATAGAAATACTGAATAGCAGCAGAGCACCTCCCTCTTTTTGGTAATAGATTTGATATCTCTTATTTCTTATTTGCTATTTGTCCCTGGCTGAGGTCAGTAAAATAAATGAACATATAGTTATTCTGTCCAAATATGTTTTTTATTTGCAGCCACCTCAAACAACATTTTATATGTCTCCTACACCCAGCTGTTATGTCTCCAACCTGTGTCATCAGCTTTGGGAAGAAAAGGATATCCGGTCTAGTCTTTGACAATATCTAGCTTTATAACCTAACATAACCTTTGCCCATGCTTATTCTGTGGGAGGGCAATACATACCTCAAAAAAACTTGTTAGAAATCAGCATGCAAAAAAGGTTATGGAAGACACATAATAAATAAACTAAAGAAGACTTCATGTGAAACTCAAATAGTTCAGTGTGGAACCAGCCTGAGAAGAAAATTGTATGGTGGAGGTGGGATTCAGGAGGAATTTTTCTTCTAAAATATGACAAGCCACCTACAATCATTCACCACCTTATTATTAAAAAAGATAATAGAAATAATGCACAGAAGACACATTCCACAGTCGTTTGATTACAGTCATATCAAGAACCAAAAATAGATTACTGCCCTTTAGGTCTGTTGTATGTTTTAGTAAACTACATGCTCTGAATGTGACTAAGTGTGTTGTCTTTTAATTAATTCCAACTTTTTCTGTATTTTTTAAATCTCTTTTCTTCTGCTTGAATATCTTGACTTTGTCCTGGATATACCTGAGAGATCTAATTTATGTAAACTACCCAATTATCCTTCAACTGCTATCTGTCCCAGTTGCAATTTATAAATGAATCTGAATCCAGGAGAAGGTGTGTAACTACATGAATAATCAGAAAATGAAAATGAAGAAAACCCACAATATTTATTTCATTATTATCATGTCCTAGAAAGTTAACTTTGCTACAAGCTACTGGTGCCTTGAAGGGCACCAGTAACCTTTTCAAGCTTATGCCCGATAATAGTCATAAATAGGGTCTTTCTGGTACCAATTAGGGCATACAACTTTAAAATAGAGAGAAGTGAAAGGTAGGTATCATAATTGGAATGACAGGATATCTATATTGCTAACATCAGAAAAAGGGACACTGAAGAGCAAGGAAATTTGTAGATCATGAAAGGCTTAAAACATTAGGTTGGGCTGTCTTAGGACAAGTTTAGATGACCCAGTCACAGCTGATGAGAAACAAAGTAAGCTCCTTGTGTATATCCAGGAGAAGACACTATTCTGCTGGTTCATGCTCCAGTGCTGCTAGACCTTGCTAATCTTCTCATGTCCTCAACATTCAATGCAAATGATACTTGAATAGATTGACAGTCTCTCAGAAGGTTGTGGCCAGGCAACTGCTGTGCAAAACAGAGACTGCCTTGTAAGGTTGAACCTGAGGTCTGTGGGTTGTAGACTGTCTCCAACAGACAAGAAGTTTTAGAGTAAGCCATTAAGATACTGCAGTGGTCAGGTATCAGATAATATTTCTCCTCCTATTCCTCTTCTCATTTGAGGTGTACAAGAGTTGATAATCAACTCTGAAACACATGGTTTAATGTTCCCTCCAGAATGTGCGTAATTAATTATGCTAATTCTGACATCCACAAAAACACCCTGGTTAGTACTTGGTCTCAACAACTTCCTTTGACAAGAAGTTCCATAGTTGACTTATTGACTCTGTGAATAAAGGTTTCCTTTAAGTGATCTTGAGGCTCCCACCTTTTAATTTTATTGAAAGTCCCATTTTTCCAACCTATTCTGTCTATAACATTAATGATCCCATTATACATTTTTTTTCTTTTTGACCTCGTCTTCACCTCCTTTATAAGGACTTTAATAATGTCCTTATGAATTGTTCAGATGACTTATTTTCAGGCTATCAACTGTTCATGAAGTGTTCACCTCTACACAGAGGTACTCACCTTTCTAAGTTTTCAAGGTTTGTTGGTACCAAGGAAAATGTTTAGTTTGCACTTGTTCTCAGGTGTTATTAATGTTGTATCTACCTCAAGAGTTAGCATCCTGACTAATCTAGTGGCCTTCTATGATGGAGTGACTGCTTCAGTGAACAAGGGAAGAGCTACGGATGTTGCCTATCTGGACTTCTGTAAGGCCTTTGGTACAGGCCGCCACAACATTCTTACCTCTAAATTGGCAAGATATGGGTTTGATGGATGGACTGTTAGATGGAAAAAGAATAGGCTGGATGGCCATGTCCAAAGAGTTATAGTCAAGAGCTCAATGACCAAGTGGAAATCAGTAATGAGTGGTGTCCCTCAAGGGTCCATACTGGGACCAGTACTGTTTAATATTTTCATCAATGACACAGACAGTGGGATTGAGTGCACCTTCAGGAAGTCTGCAGATGACACCAGGTTGAGTAGTGCAGTTGATATGCTAGAGGGAAGGGATGCCACCTAAAGGAAGCTTGACAAGCTTGAGGAGTGGGCCCATGAAGTTCAACAAGGTGAAGTGCAAGGTCCTGCATATGGGTCAGGGCAATCCCTAATATCAATACAAATTGGGCGATAAATGGATTGAGAGCAGCCCTGCAGAGAAGGACTTGGGGGTACTGGTGGATGAAAAATTGGACAACAATGTGCACTTGCAGCCCAGAAAGCCAATCATATCTTGGACTGCATCAAAAGAAGTGTGGCCAGCAGGTCGAGGGAGGTGATTCTCTTCCCCCTAGTCCACTCTTGTGAGATCCCACCTGGAGTACTGCATCCAGCTCTGGAGCCCTCAGCACGGGAAGGACATGGACCTATTGGAGTGGGTCCAGAGGAGGGCCACAAAAATGATCAGAGGGATGGAATGCCTCTCCTGTGAAGAAAGGCTGAGAGAATTGGGGTTGTTCAGCCTGGAGAAGAGAAGGCGCCGGGGAAACCTTATTGTGGCCCTTCGATTTGCAAAGGGGGCTTATAAGAAAGAGAGAGACTTTTTACCAAGGCCTGTAGTGACAGGACAAGGGGCAACGGTTTTAAGCTGAAAGATTAAGATGGACATAAGGAAGAAAATTCTTTACAATGAGAGTAGTGAGACACTGGAGCAGGTTGCCCAGAGAAGTTATGGATGCCCCATCCATTGAAAGTGTTCAAGGTTGTATGGGGCTCTGATCAACCTGATCTAGGGAAAGATGTCCCTGCCCGTGGCAGGAGGCTGAACTAGATGATCTTTGAAGGTCACTTCCAATGCAAACCATTCTATGATTCTGTGATCCTCCCAACTCTACATACAGCCCCATACTTTTCTGCATGTTTTATCTCTTAAATCCCCGTACTGGACCAGCACTCTCCCTCCTCTGTGGTCCCACACAGGTTTCTGTGATGGGCTGCTAAAAAAACTGTAGCTCCCTCCTTGGAAGATGTGTTTTCAGTTCATCAGACCTTACTTTGGTGTGCGATGCCCAACCTGGGCGTGACACCTCAGAAGAGGTTGGCTGCAGCATAAGCCAAATCCTGTCACCTGTAGGATTGGTGACCAAAAGGGCTCATAAAGAACGATCCTGTAAACCTATCATAGGGGCATAGAAAAACTTCAGCTAAACAAACCCAAGGAGCCCAGCAGCTTTGGTCTGGTACAAGAGGGACCACCATCATTGCAGATCAGTATCTGAGAAGAGATGACACAGATGGGTTGCTGAACATTGCATGGGTTGTTTTGTTGACCTTCAGTCATGTGATAAGTGAGTGGATGGCTGCACCTTCTGATAGCTAACAGTTGGTGGCTTCCCAGAATATTTTTATGTTGTCAAAAATGATGTGCCATGGAACTATGCAGACTCACAAAGAGATTTCCAAATAGATGATGGAAATACAGGGTGGATTAAAAAAAAGAGGAATACATGCCAGGCTAAACTGAGCTTTTCTTCCTGATGATATCCAGGGATTGAGGAGAGCTACATCCTGTTTGAGGATTTGTTTTTACTCTTTTGACGTTGGTGGTTTTTTTACAATTCTTAATTGTAGGTTCATCAATACCAAAAATATTTTTACTTCTCTCTGATTTATAATTATTCTGGCATGTATTGCACTAGCCTTCTGACAACACCAAGGAGCATTTCAGGACTCTTTTGTTACAGCATTCCCTGTGCACCATTAAAACTGCTTCCTTCCCCATGGCTACCTTTATGCCAAATGGGAAGGGCACTGCTGAGTCCATCCTCCTTGCCCGCCTTTTAGCCGTCCAGTCTGAAAGTGTGGTCTCGGCAGTGCCTAGGAAGGCCCCCCAGAACCGGTGAGACATCCCGTGCCCCAGCACACCCAGCGGGTCAGTTCAGGGCCAGACTTGCCTGAGTAAGCTGCAGCGAGGCAGCTGGCTGTAGGGAAGAGGCAGGGAAATGGGCAGGAGAAGCAGCACGCTGTTCACAGAGGGAACACGTTGTCGGGGCTGGACGCACCTAGCCATGGAGCTCCTTCAGCTGAGCTTTGTGAGGAGTCAGCACAGGCAGCAGTAACAGGGAGACAATTGCGATCCCAGCAGCAGCAGACAGCTCTTTTTGGATTTGTCCTGGCTCTTACTCCCATCCTGTATGTTTTAGTTTTATCTTTTTTTTTCCAGGTTGCTGTGTATTCCATGAATATATATATATACACTAATGGATATACTCTTGAAGATGCTCATAAATCATATGTTCAATGCTACACCATACTGTATAGATGCATAATTGGAAGATCTGACACCCAACACAGCATTTATGTGTTCTGCAGCTTGTTTTCCTGTTCACACAGGTTTATTTTCTCTCTCTCAAGTTCAAAGTATGCTACTCGAATAGCCCAGAAAAGAAAAGACATGTCACTGAATATGTGCTTTGTTCAGTTTTGTGATTATCTGATTTCTATCTGCCACAGTTCATGCTAGTTAAGCCAAACAAAGACCTACTGTACCTTGACAGCAGGACCATCTGGAGTTGATTCTTGTAATTATTTTCGAACACACACAGTCCTCCTCTGGCAAATAGGTATTTTGAGGCATCACAGGGTATGTTCATTAGTTTATTGTGAAACAAATGTTGAGTTTCATATCATTCTGAAAATGATATTTTTGTCATCATAAGTAATCAATCCTGATACAGAAAAAGTGTGAATGTGTGCGTGTGTGTGCATAGGTGTGTTTGTGGTATGCATATATAATGACATGGCTGCTCACCTGCAAGCTGGGAATTACAGATGACAGTCAGGGAAGATTGATTTTTCATCCTAATAGCTTAGCGAGTGTCTTTTTAATTGCAACTGTTTTGCCAATTCTTTGCAGGAATTGCATCTGGTAAAGGGAATTAAAGGCATTCAAACTGTGAAAGGAATTGCAGTGCAAGTGCATTAGCATCAAGATTTATTTGCATCTAGATACATATTCTGATTTCATATTTTATAGGTGAGCAGAGAACATAGTGCTGTGGTTTTTATGGGGATGCACAGTGAACTGATATTGCCCAGGCAGAATTTGGAAATTGATGTACCAGATGTTATTGTATGCTTTTCTCACTGACACTCAGGAAATGTAGGCTTGCTGGGTCTGATTTCCAAAAGTAACTAAGCAACTTAGAAGTCCATGATCAAAAGGGCATTAAAAAACAGATTTACAAAGGAACTGAGATACCTAGTGAGATTTACAAAGCCTGGAGATGAGTTAGGAACCCAGTTCGCTGTTGCTTTTCAATATCTTGCCAAATTGTCCATTTAGTTGATCTCCAGTAAGTGACTATCTGCATATTTAGATGCTTGAATATCTTTGAAAATCTGGTCCTACACATAGAAAACATCATCAAGACTTCAGCACATTGGAATGAGAAAACAGCTACTCTCTCCTCAGGAGTTTTTGATAATTATCTGTCCTCTGTCATCCTTATTTACTAGTTAATGAAGGACTACCCCTAGGGACTGGACAGGTGGGATTCATTTTAATTGGTGTTATATGTTTCCATTGTAGCTTTCATCAGCAGGGTTAGTCCCCACTCCGATGGAAAGTAAAAAGCACTAGCAGGACATGTTTTATTTGACGTGTATTTAAGGTGATATGAGGTGAATCATGCTTAGAGGTGCTTCTTTCTCTCCAGTTATCAACAAAATCAAGAGAACAGCTCAGATGTTGTTCTGTAGATTAAAGATACAGCATCAGGAGAAGCACAACCAGCAGATCCAGGGAAATTATTATTATTCCCCTCTACGTGGCAATGAAATACTGAGTCCAGTTCAAGAGGGATGGGAAGAAACTGGAAAGAGTCCAGAAAGGTGCTACCAAAACAGTCAAGGATTAGAGTGGATGAATCCCAAGGGGGATTTAGCCTGGGGAAGAGAAGGCTAAGGGGAGATACCATGGCACCTGACAACTATTCAAAATGCAGTTGTAAAGATGACGGCACTAAACTCTTCACTCTTCTCTCTAGTGGCTGATGAGGTAACAAGGGACAACAGCCACAAACTGCAGTGTGGGAGGTTCAGACTGGACTTTAGCAAAGCACTTTTCAGTGGAGGGATTGTTTAGCAGAGGAACAAGGTATCCAGAGGGGGGATAAAAATCTCCATTCTTGGGGGCATTCAAGACTCGGTTAGACAGAGCCCTGGCTGACCTGGCCTGGTGATGAGTTAGTCCCACTTTGGTGGAAGGTTGGCTAAGAGACTTCCAGGTCTTGCCACCAACATTTCTATAGTAGATATCCTTCTCAGAAGACTAAGCGAACAAAAACCTACCCTACATCAGTCTGAGAAACAGTCTGAATTTGGTGGTGTTTGCAACTTTTCTCAAATACTTATACTAATTTTGTCCCCAGGTCTTTATTTACTCTTGACAATTCACACTTGATCATTTGCATTTTTCAATCCCCTTGCACCCAGAGGAATATTCTTCTTTCAACCCACCAATGATCTGAAACTGATGGGAAGAAACTAGAGATTCCCAAAAGAAATTGATATTCAGTTTTGTCTCTTGCAATGACCGGAAATGCAGGGGTGGCTTTTACCTTAGGGACAGTTTGGCCCATCCCCAATAGAACTTTATAAACCTCACTGGCATCTTTCTTTATCCTTCTATTTTAACTGTGGTATGCAGTGGTAGCATAATGCAATGGGAGCCCTTTTTGTCCTCAGCTGGAGCTGACATATGGGAACTTGTTAAAACATGTAACAACTTTCCATAGATTTTTTTTAACAAACACTGAGAAGTGGGAAGTAGTTCTTATCTAGTTGCACACTTGTACGGTGGACCTCTGTATTTTGCCAGCTGTCCCCAGCTTTGTAGAGATGGGCATGTGTCAGCTTGGGCTGAGAGTGATAAGTAATGTGTAGGAGAGAGATTAAAAGGTCATTTAAAAGGTAACGGTAATTTTTCTGCTTTCTGAAGTATAATAACTAAATATTTTAATCTTCTTAGTATTGACTTGACCTGCACCGTTCTTGTTTTGCATTATATTGTTTTCTTAAACCTTCCTTGTGTTATACACATGCATACACACATAAAAGCCTACTATGAAATTTTATGTTGAGATTCCTACTAGTCAAAATGCATTAAAGCTGCCACCAGAGAAATGTGAAAACAAGATTCCTTTTTCAACTGATGAAGATCCAGAAATAAAATGTCTTCAAACACTGGGGATATATTTGCAAAGATTGATCTTGTAAACTTTTTTACAGACACTTAAATAAATGTAAAAGTCTGAAACGTTTCTCTTCACTACCATGAGTAGCCATGCAAAGTCTGACTTCTTTTAAGTCAGTAATTGAAATGAGGTGTGTGTGTGTATGGAAGCTGGATAGAAATATTACACTGAAAAGAAGATGAACAGCCTCAGATCCTAAATATTTCTTTTCTACTCATGAGGATAGCTTTAGTGCTCATCATTTAAAGTTATTCCATCTCTGAGGTCATGGTAATTTGGAAGTGCAGGAGTTCAGGAGCTTTCTGCTCATGTTTTAAAAGAAAGTGTCTTTGTGATAGAGAAGAATCAAGCTAAAACAAGCCCTGTAGCAAAGGCTGGGCTGAGAACAGTGGGTGGAGTGAAATCACGAGAGGGGAAAGACTAGGCACAAAAGGTAATACCACTGTCTTACAGCTGTTCTTTTCCATGACTATTTTCCACAATTTTACTAATTCACTTGAACTAAACAAATAGGATGCTCAGAAATGCATTCACTGGGAATCTCTAGGGTCTATAGCCCCATTCCAGTGAATGCTGCTTTGTGCAGCAGTCTGGCAGTCACACATTGGAGCAGAAGGCGAGCAGCCTCCCCTTCCACAACTCCCACCAGTCCCCATACCCTTATTTGAGCCATGCTTTTGGGGAATATGAGTGAATACTATGGTTTTATATACTTTGTGGACACATGAATGTCCACATACAATGTCTTAGAGAGTGGCAAAAAATAAGGACCCTTGAATGTGGTGCACAAACCACTGCAGAATGACATAGTTTGAGGGATGAATGCATAACACAAATATCTTAAGACTCCAACTACAAGTGGAAACAGAAACAAGTTTCCAAAAGGCCATTTGCAGCTTGTTTCAATTAAATTATGGAGAGTGGAGTAAATCTTTCTAACCCTGCCATTCTGTCTCTCTGGTGAAAGGATTTACCGAGTCTCAGGGAAGTTAACTTGTCATCCAAAGTCCCTGTCTACTTTAATTCTTATGGGCTGAATTGTGATCAGCAGAGCCACAATTTTGGAACACCATGTTTACAAGGAAAACCGCTGTTTACCATGCTCAAGATTGTGATGCCATCTACTATTTCAGGTTATGTAGAAAACCAGAGCCATGCAACTTCCTTATTGGAAATATTTTCTGGTTTTGTTTTGTTGCTGTGTTATGACAGCACAGTAGCATGAATGAGACAGAGATCCCAGTATGACTGGGAAAACGCCTTCTAAGAGACAGGACTCCCAACCTGGTATTCAGGTAAATATCCAGGTATACATGGCATGATAAAATACTGGGTGCAGTTTTTAGATATGGTACGAGAAGCAGACTTGCTTCTCTAGTGTCGGAGCAAACTAGCCCTGATGAGAGCAGATGTCTGTTCTCTGGAGAAGAAGGACACAGTCCCCAGGCGTGCTGCTTCCCAACCCCACCGTGGTCCTGCAGAGCCAGTGTGAATGACTCGCTCTCATCATGCAGCTGGGGAGCAATGCAGGCGTAAATCCCGGCTCCACTGAACTCCCTGGCAGGTTGAAGGGGGGATTTTTAATTGACATCAGTACATCCAGAATTTCACACCATCTAATTTTCAGACACTTCTGGTTACAAAGGCAGAACTCAGTCCTGCTGTAAAGAGACAAGTCACATAGACAAAATGGAAATCAGCGAAGTTGTGTTCATCTGCACGAGTTCTGAATTTTGCTTTTGGATTTTCCCAGTTCCAAAAAACATAATGACTAGACAGTTTGTGAATTTTATCTTCCATGAGGCAGATACTAATATGGAGCCTGAATTAATCCATAAAACAATTATACCTTTACTTCTGAAAACACCATGCACAAGTGTGCGTATATAAGAGAATGTATGAGCATATACCTCCACCAGCTAGATATACTACATTTAGCAGCCTGCCACCCAGAAAAATCAATTTGTATGCAATGACCACCTCATATCTCCTAAATACATGAAAGTTCTGGGACTGAGGATTCATATTGATTTTTTTATACTATTTTAGGTTTTATTCCTAGGAATTGATTTCAGCAGTCATTTAGTACTTTATATCAGTAAAGCTGAGTAAAATCTACAGAAGCAGTCCTTCTTTAACACGAATTGGCTCTAATATTTCTCCTTGATTAAGTATGACAGATATGCAGTTTTACTGTTTGCCATCATGCAAGGGAGATATCTATTAGAGGTTTTATGAATTACAAGAAATGAGAAAATGCCATTAATTCCTGGACTCCTGGATGATTAATACATGAAGTTTTGCACAGAATCAAATGAAATGGTGAAAAGTTGCATTTCTTATAACTGTGGTCGTGGTGTTATGGTTGAAAAATGCGCACTGCAACATGCTGTGGTACCCTGCAGTACATACGGACAGCATTGGGGTCAGCGATGAACACATCTGCTCTCTATCCAGGACATCTCCTGAATTTGTACTCCCAAAGTACAGATATTTGCAAGGGGCACTAAAACTGAAGAAATGGCAGTTAGTCTGAATGAACCAGAAGAGGAACTTGAGCAAATGTGAACAATATCCTTTCTGATAAGAACTACTGCAACCCAGTGGAGGTATTTACCCTCGCTCATCAAGATGATCCCTCTGAATTTCCAGAGGGATTCAGAATTCAATAGTAGAATCTGAAGCCTAATGATTGCAGCTCTGATCTAAAACCAAAATTGAGGTTTTATTAATGCTTCTAAGGAGCCTAAAGGAGACCTGTTAGTGGATGCTTGTGAGTTTCTGAAAATGAGGTGATTTGGGGGTGTTTCAGGCTATGCTAACCAAAAGTAAGCAACGCTGGTTTAAGTCCGTAGGAGAATATGAACACCTAGTGAGCGCCTAATGGCATTTCTTTATGTAAAATAAAAAAAAAATTAAAGTCCACTTAGCTGGTGTGTCATTCTGGGGCCACAAAGAACTGAATTAATCTGGTCATACACAGATAGTTTTTGTGTAGAAATCTCCACCTCAGCTGGTTACACTGAACTCTTTCTGTAGTTTTTGAAGGAGCAATTCTTCATGGAGAAATCTAAGTATGAGTTGCTCCAGACAATCCTATATCTCTCCATTGACTATAAAGTGGACATCTGGTAGCTAGTTCAGATGGAGACATCTGAAGTTTAGTGAGATAGATCCCTCCTGTAAGATCTGCAAGTGCCTTATTTATTATTACTGAATTTCTCTAAACCCCTGAAAGTCCGTTACTGCCATACCCAGAAATTTTTCAGTTCTGTTAGTGCTAGACGTTGAGTACTCTTAATCCTGGACTGAAATTCATGCTAGGTATGCAGTTCAACAGAGAATTTAGTGCAACTCGAATTTAGATAACTACATGTGCACCATTATAGACAACAGACATCTAGTCAATAGCAGAGCTCAGAGAATGACTCAGTATGCCACCAGAAAGAAGAGGTATAATGGTCAATTACACATAGGTATTGAGCATCTTCTTAAGCACTGGGGAGTACCCATCTGACCTCCAGCTGCCACTCCTGAAAGGCAAGGCCTCCCTGATGTCCTGTATCTTATCTGCCAGCCCTGTGCAGATGTCTTGGATACCCCAGGGCATCACAAGTGGATTAGCCACTACTGTTTAAGCAAATGAATCCCACGCTCAGATGTCCAGGGTGAACTGAACTATGTGCTCTACAGGATAACTAACTAATCTGTGAGAATGATGTCAGTCATTTAACTTTCTCTTGATCTTTTGAGGTCTTAAATTAAAATACTGTCACAAAAGGTGGGTATCATCCACTGCTTAGGCTTCATTTATCCATTCTACCTCCTCTGGCTTCATGCTGCCTTTGTGCACACATAATTCTTCCCAGGCTGGAGTAAACCAGGAACAACATTTAAATGCTTCAATAAGGATGGACCAAGTCATTGGTAACTGGCTGACCACCTCTGAGTAAGCACAGTAGGAAGCTGCTGCCCTCCCAGTTAGGACTGGTACCTGTGTTTAGCAGAGATGTCATTAACCATTTGAACAGCTTCCTAAGAGATGCAGTGATCTACTGTCATTTCTGACACTTTATGCACAGGCTGAAGTGACCTTTTTTCTTAAAAATGTGCCTAGCTCAACAAGACATGAAGGGCTTGATGCGGGAGTTATTAGATGGCATTCAGTGTGTCATGCAGGAGGTCAGACTAGATAATTGTAATGGCTCCATCTGACCGTAACAGTCTCCGAAATCTATGAGCAGCTCATGGGTAAGAATCAGGTTAAAACATACAGATGGCTATGAGCAGAAGTTACTGTCTGACCCTCAGCTCTGTGTGAGCCATGCATCAGAGTTATGGCAAAATTCATCATAGTACAAGACTAAAAGATTTGGGTGGGACAAGATACCGTGTCTTGATTAAACCAGCAGAAAAGCCATAAATTGCCGGCTTCCCTCTAAAAGAGAAACTGGTTGTTGGGTTTTTTTTTTTGGCCCAGGTCTGCTAGTAAATATACTGCAGCAGATGCAAAAACTATATTTCCCTTTTTCTTAGTTCCTGTTTCATTACAGGTGAGAAACTGGGAGCACTGGAATCCAATACCATCTGCCCAGAGGCAACACTTTACTCAGCTACTGAATGAAATGTCACCTTACATCAGCTCACATATCAACTTCAGCTGAAAGAAAACTCCTTCACTGAGAAGCTGTTCATACATTCTCCCAAGTATTCAAGTTTTATCTTTCCTGAGAAAGTTATTCGTGGTGCGAAATGCGTTGTATTCATAAGAGTCAGTCTATGCCAAACTGGTTTCCACATAACCCAATCCTCCTCCTCATGATTATTCCCATTAATCTTGTTACAGTCCCTAAGAGCAATGAATCAGGAGCTCACAGTGCCAGGTGTTGTACAAACACAGGACGTAAAGATATCTCCAGGGCACTCAGAATGAGCTACAAGAGTCAATGGAGGATACAAAGAAGTATTGGTAAATAGGAAGAAGAATTGATCATGGCTGTGACCAGGTGGTTGGAGCACATCAGAAGCCAGTGTGAAGTCATTGTGGGCCTAATGGGAAAGAAGAGATTATGAAGGTGTAAGAGAGGGATGCTGGAGGCATGCTACTTCATTACACCATGACTGACCCTAAACGCGAAGGACAGCAAGGATGAATATATGAAAACACATACTTGAAAGGTATCCAGGCGAGGAAAGGCAGGCAGAGGGTGGTAACTGAGATGGGATGCAGAACTGATCTTTCAACACAAGGGTGAAAGTTGTCCATTAAAGAAGGTAAGTAGGCTGGGTTTGCTGTAGTCTGTCAAGGATTTAAAAAGGAGAATGCCATGGTAAATTTTAGGAAAATGATCTCTTTTTTAGCTCCATGGTGACTAGATGCTGGCAGGGCAAGACAGTATTTAGCAGACCACAGAGATTGTGGAGAAAAAAGATGGAAATTGCCCAAAGGAGAGTTTCACTTACCCAGAAACCTTCACACAACCAAATGAAATGTTGCTGCATCCAAACATTGATTATTTTCTATTGATCCATTCCTAAACCCTGGCACTTCTGTTTCTTCTATTTAGAGTTATGCTGGGAGCATGCAACAGGCACGCACAGAAATATCTTGAGCAGCCCTGTGTCACAGGCACAGGCTGAACCCTCACCCATTACTCTGCCCCATAAGTTTTACAAGGGCAGAAGTTCTGCCTGAAACAACCTTGTTCTTGATCCCTCTCCTGCTGTGAAGTACCCTGTCCCTTGCCGGAAAGGTAAATCACAGCAAAGAGTGTATTTGTATGTATATGTGCTAAGGGCTGGGCTAATTCTTTGCCATGGATGAGAGGATCTCTGAAGACAGAGTTTGCCTCTGCCTCCCAAAGCTGGCCCAGAGCTAATGAAGATCTGACCTATTGCTCTCACCTTGTGCAATTTCATACATTTCTCTTGGGATTAAACCTTTTGCATTCAGAATAGCTTCTTACTGTCTCCTCCATTGCTCGCTGGTTTGCTCCTCACTTTATTTTAGATTCATTTTACCAATGGATTTTGACTTTCTCAAGTTTATTTTGTCATAGCATAATGTCTTCTTTCTTCCAGGCTGCCTTCCAAACACCGCTTGTTGAAATTGGCTCCTAAATTTTAATTAAAGGAACCTTTTGTTTGGCCCATAAATTAAAATGTTCTGAGTTCTTTTTTCTGTCCACTTCAAGGCATCAAGCCAAATATAAAATACTGAAAACTGTCCAGACATAACCTTCGCTCCTTCCTCTGTGCTCGAGTTCTTCCCCCAAGAGACAGAGCTACTGCCAGCAATGTCCCCGCCACAGTCCTGTGACCTCCCCTTGGAAATATTCTCTCCAGAATGACTGACCTCATGGTAGGGCAGTCACATCAATAAGAGCACATCAGCACATTAGCTGAGTGCCAACGTGGGCTTTGTTGTCTTGCTCTTGAACTCCTGGACAGAAAGACAGGAGTGGGTGTGCACCGTCATGCACTTTTATTGGTTGAGTTGAAGTTGTGTTAAACATTTGGTCCTGCTCACAAGGGATTGACACTAGAATAAATCAGCCTTCTGATTTTTAAAAACTTTGTAGGCACCGTGATTTGAAAGAAAAAGGGGACAAATAATAGCAACAAAAACATCTCCCATCCTCTTTCCATCTCTCTATGTTGGGCATCTTTAACTGTGTGAAAGAGACTCTGAAAGGAAAATATAAAGAGCTAAAAGATCAAAGCACATCCATGAGCAGGATAGCTATGGTTAATGAGCTACCCAGCTGAGCACAGGGAGCTCACCCATGCGACACCCCTGCGCCTTTGCTGGCTGCACAGGCACCACCTCGGGGTGAGAAGAGTTGGTCTCTGCAGCCCCAGGGCACATTGTTGATGGTGCTGAGTTGCCCTATTTCACCTCCTTGTTTGCTTCTTGAGCATTTTATATCTTCCCATGACGGGGTTTTTCTCACGAACACTTGTGATGCCATCTCAACCTACCATCTCAACCCTACCTCTGCCTGCGGTGTCGCCTTGTGTCCTTGCCTGGTTCTGCTATACAGATGTCTCATGGCTCTTCCTGATGGCTGTGCAATGCCCACAGCAGCCTGAGCTGCACCTATGCAACCATGAGGGCTGTATCAAGTGCAGGGATTTGGGGATCTTGGGTGCAGGTTGTTGGCCCTGGGGCAGGGGGTGAGGAGGTGACAGCTGGGATTGCAGACAGAGGTTTACATCCCCAGTTTTGCAAGCTGTATTCCCAGCAATAAACCCAAAGACAAAGAAGTGAACACAGTAGTGTGTGACTGAATCAAAGCATGGATCTTCCATATGAAAGAGCAATACTTACTATTTATTTTAGCAAATAACAGTTTAGATCCTGACATAAAGAGGTTAATAGGATCTGCTAACGGACAAAGTTTTGAACATCCTCAACCTACATTTTCATCACACCCAAGCCATTATCCCTTCTCCTTGCTCCCTTTCTTCTCTGGTTTTAAAGTTCTGTTATTTAATACAGAATGTCAGATTCCCTACTAGCACTGTAAACTTCAATGACACTGCAATAGAAAGCAGTCTGGCCCAGTTTACAGAGTATGAACATGGTTTGGCAGTCAATGCCAACTGAGCAAATTTTAATGTTTTGTGGGATAAGCCACAACACAGATCAGGGAAGGACTTCAAGAGGAGGCGAGGGATGGTTACAGTGATCACTGGTAAGTGTCACAGTGCTTGACTGTGTGCGGTCCCACCAGGTTTATCTGTGTGCTTCAGTGAAGAAGCACAACTGGCTCCCAAAGGTATGGCTGAGATAAGATTGTCTCTGGAGCTTCACCTCCAAGCCATGAAGGCTGGGGTGCCATTTGACTGACTGCCAGAACTGCATCTTCTGCCAACCCCATGAAAACAGGTCCACATTGCGTAGGGTTTAAAACTTTTGAAAAACCTGAGTGCCTTTGGTCCTACTAGACTTGTTGGAGTGACAATGGTGAAGGTACCTATTAAGATGAAGACAGTGTTGCACAATGTGATTTTAATTTTCGAGGAGCTTCAGAAAACACAGCATAATAAATTAGATACATAATTTGTGTCTACTGAATGAGACCAGGTCCCTGCAGCAAAGAAGTATGTGATCAGATGAACTGTCACAATGCCTATACAGAACAGGAGTGAAATAAAGCTGCACACTTTAAATTTGGGTATTTCAATGCTTTGCAACCTCCTGATTATTCATATCTTCATAACATTCCTGCTGGGGGTGTGCAGTGCTGGGGAGCCCGCTGCCTGCACTACCATTCATGCGAGCTCCTGTTGGTACAAGGGCCTGTGAGACAGGGGCAGAGTCTTCAGAACTGCGAGGGTCAGTGATCCCCCAGGGCTCAGGCAGCGGAGTGCTCCTCTTAGCACTTCTTTCTGAGTGCTCTGGTGTAAAAATGCAAAGACCTGTGGGCGCGCTTCTCATACTGCGCATCTTGTCTCCACATCCAGCTGTAGCTGCTGAAGAGCTGAGGGGTGGGGGGAGCCTTTTTTCCCTCTTGGAGAAGCAAGTGTGCCAGGATGTGCCGATGGGAACGCTACGGCTACTCTAAAGCTGTCCACCAAGTTTCAGTGAAGTCCATGAGCAGGGATGAGTCACACCTAATCACACATCAGGCCTTGCAATTAATTCACTCCTTACCAATCTTAGTGTAACATTATAACTTAGCATGCTGGAAATGTTACCTCACAAGAAAGTTTTGAGCCTATCAGTCACTGGTCTGTCTGAAGGTCAGCAGATGCCAATTGAATTTTGCCCAGCGTTCCCCTTCTCCATGCAGTATCATCCTAGGCCAGGGTAAAGAAGCTACCATTCCCACAAGCCTCAATGGCAAATATTTGCTACAGTGTTCACAAGAATTCATAGAATCATAGAATCATAAAGGTTGGAAAAGACGTCTAAGATCAGCGAGTCCAACCGACAACCCAACACCACCATGCCCATTAAACCATGTGCCTAAGTGCCACATCTACACGTCTTTTAAATACTTCCAGGCATGGTGACTTAACCACTACCCTGGGCAGCCTGTTCCAAGGCTTGACCACTCCTTCAGTAAAGAATTTGTTCCTAATGTCCAGTCTAAACCTCCTTTGGCGCAAGGTGAGGCCATTGTACAGCTATTTCTACATCCCTTTATAAGGAACACTTTTTATCCTCCAGGAGACTCTTCTCTACCAGGTTCTGCCTAGGACTGGATGGAACCAAAGGAAACAAAGGGTAGCAAAAGTACAGTGTTTATACAAGCATAGTAATGTCCATTGAAAGGAATAATTTGAATTGCTGTAAAATAAAATGTGTGTAATAAAATGCTCTGAGTGTGTATATACACACACACATGCATATATGAACACATATAAAATCACAGAATCATTGAGGCTGGAAGGAATGTTTGGAGTTTGACTAGTCCAACCCCCCTGCTCACAGCATGGTCACCTAGAGCAGGTTGCTCAGGAGATTGTCCATCCGAGTTTTGAATATCTCCAAGGACGGAGACTCCACCACCTCTGTGGGTAACCTGTTCATGCGTTCAACCACCCTCCCAAGAAAAAAATTATGCTTAAATGGAATTTCTTGTATTTCAGTTTGTGCCCATTGCCTCTTGACCTGTCACTAGGCACCACTGAGAATTCTGGCTGCGTCTTCTTTACTGCCTTCCATCAGGTATTTATGCATATTGATAAGATCCCCCTGAGCTTTTTCTTCTCTGGGCTGAACAGTCCCAGCTCTCTCAGACTTTACGCACACCAATCACTTACTAATTTTTGTGGTGCTTTACTGAACTCACTACTGTATTTCCCTCTTGTACTGGGGAGCCCAGCACTGAACCCAACACTCCAGATGTGCTTCACCAGAGCTGAGTAGAGAGGAAGGATTACTTTCCTTGACTTGGTGGTGATGCTCTTCCTGGCCCAGTCCAACAATCTGGTCTATCAACAAGTTCTTCCAGTTTTGTATCATCTGCAAATTTGCTGAGGTTGTGCTCTGTCTCATTGTACAGGTCATCAATGAGGATGTTAAACAACGTTGGCCCCAGTATCAACCCCTGGGGTACACAGCTAGTTACTGGCCTCCAGCTGGACTTCATGCTGCTGTTTGCAACTCTGAGCCCAGCAGTTCAGCTGGTTTTCAGTGCCCTTCACTGTTCATTTATCTAGCCCACGCTTCATCAGTTTGTCAGTGAGGATGTTATGGGAGAGAACGTCAAAAGTCTTGTTAAAGTAAAAATAAACAACATCCACTGTTCTCTCCTCATCCACCGATGAGAGCAAGTCATGTCCCTGTAGAAGGCTATCAGGCTGGTCAAGCCTGATTTCTCCTTTGCAAATACATGCTGACTACCCCCAATCACCTTCTTGTCCTTGATATATATATACACACACATATATATACACACACGCATATATATACACACACATATACATATATAAACACACATGTACTAAACATAGGAATTCAAATTATTCCACACATATACAGGATCCAAATAATCTAAAAATGCCTAGGCCTTAGGCATCATTGCAGAAAATTCTTTAAGAAAATTTGCTTGCCCTAAAATGTACGTTAAAAAAAAAACCCAACAAAACAAACCAGCTGACAAGATGTTAGCATGAGGAAAAAAGTTGTGCAAGCCAATGAGTCTAGATAAATACAAAGTATGCCAGCATCCAGAATAGCATATTGTAGCTGTCCCATCTAAAGAAGACACCACATGCAAACCATGGGCTAGACTCAAAGGCTAGTGCCAGTAGAAGGATCCAGGCACAGGAGATGCTAACTCTCCGGGACAGGTTTTACTCTGACATCACTGGCAACAGCTTTGCACAAGCAGCATCCTGGATCAAACAGGCTTCCAGTCTGAGCTCCTATTTGCAACGTTATTGGTCTTTTCTTGGTTTCAAGATAATGAATTCTCTAGATGGTACCAGCAGATGATACCAGCCTGCCTTCGCCCTGGTACGACTACCCCAAGGTTCACTCAGAAGATACTGTAATTCTTATTGTTGGAGTTCCCCAAATGCTTGAAAGGTTCCTTTGCTCTTCAGATTTCACAGGCTTGGTGATTTCTCCAGGATTTTCCCTTGGCATCAACCTCCAGACACTCTCTGAGGTCTGAGCACAGATCAGAGCACCTGAGCTGGTCACTTTGCTCAGCTGCACATCTGCTGCTCTGGCACCCAATCTGCTTCCTTTGCTGAAACCCCACTGTTTCCTCACTTCCAAACTGCACGCAAAATGTCGTCCATTTTAGTTATACTTACGTCTTTCTTTACAAACCATACAAGGATATGTAGGCTCAAAAGTTTCATGCCTGTCATTTGTCATTGTCAGTATCAGAGCAGGCACTGTAATCTAGGAGTGTCCTGCTCACCATTCCAGTCTGCCCCTAAACCAAAAAACTACTCTAAGTCAGGTCGCCAGTCTGTGGTGATGAGAGAAGTCAAAGATCAAGCTGGGAAGTCAATCTGCAGGTCACCATTAAGTCCAGGAATCGCCAGGGACTTCCCTGGGGACAGGGATGAGCTAAGGCCAGACCAGGACATGGACATGTGCATGGGCAAGATTCGGTGAAGCCCATGGCCAGGCAAGGCAGGACTGTGGGAGCTGGAGTGCAGCCCTGCTGTGGCATCACTGGGGCAGGGACTGGTGGCCCCGGGGAGTTGACATGGGGTCCTGGGCCCTGGGCAGGGTGGGGGGAGCCTGGGGAGGGGATCAGGGCCACTGAGACCTACTAGCTCACTCAGGGCCCTGACATACACTTCTCTAGACAATCCTGCTGTGCTCTGCTTTTCCTTTCCAAAATACTGTGATAATAATTTTATGGTAATAATTTTAATTAAGTCAATTAGGCAAAATTAGAGGAGTACCTTAAGTGGCAGGAGAAAATTATTTACCTTATTCTACTGCCTGAGGAATCCTAAATGCACAAGTAAGTAAATATGTTGAAATGCAGCTGACAGTGTTTGCAACAAGTGAAGACATGAGGAATGCTGATGAGTGCATAAATCATTTCATTTCCATTCAGTCATTCCAAGCAAAGGCAATGCTGCGAGTGAACAATCTTTATTTTACAGACTTAGACCTTACCCTCATCAAAGACCAGCAGAGAAATGTGCTGCCTTATAGCAGCCACCCAGTCTGCCTGTGAGTCTGCAGGAGTGGAGCAGAGCTCTGCTCAGCACTGGCACTATGGGGCTGTAAAAGCACTTGGGGAAAGCACCCACCAGGCAGGTTTTGCATCCAGACAATTAGCCTGGTTGATTTGCTCGGGTATTGCTCTGACTTAAAGCTGTGTCAAGACTGTGTCAAAGTGAAGTTTTGGCAGTAATAACTCAACTGCCTATGCCCTTTGGAAAGCTTTATTAAGGGCAAAATTGTGGAAATGGGAACTAGTACTCCCATCTGGCTTCAGGGAACTCAGCATGAAAAAGGTACATTGCCAAACTAGCTCCTGTCTTGAAATATTACAAAAGCCAAAACTGTTCTTTACGTCAGTAAACATTTTCGGGCTGGACCTGGGATGTCTGAAACACTATAATTAAGAAATTTCAAAATAATTCAAGTGGTCAAGAGGTAAAGGTGCTTTCTGCTTCAATCCTATCACTCTGTACATGAATTATCAAGGATGGTGATGGATCCTCCTTTCTGAGCCATCACATGTCAGGACTGTGTTTCAAATGGAAGGAGTGAGGGGTGCCTTCCTCTCCTTTCCCATCTACATCTGCATCTTCCCTGTTAAATTAAGTTTTAGTGGGAAATACTTGGAAAGGTTCTGTTTTCTCCAAGTGGAAGCAGGTCATTCTGGTAACGTTCAGGTTTGAAAGGAGTACCACTTTCAGAGCACGGAGACAACTGACACTGGTATGAGGAGGAAAACTGTGTCTATAAACATAAAAATATAAACTTTTGTGTGCCGTGTATTGCAGTATATAAAAAGTGACGGTTTGAATCACTGTTATTAGAGTTGATGCACATTCCTTTAAGTCATTTTTGTTTCAAGAAGATACCAATCATGACTGTGTGCTCTAGTTACTGAATGTAAGACAGCAAAATAAAAAAGTTCCCTGCAGTCTCTGAAACACATAGCAACAAATACATAAAAGATGTATTTAGGTGAGGCAATGCTTCTCAAGGTGGGGATAGGTGGATCTCATCTGATCTGTAACACAGCATTAAGGATCTGGATATCCCAATCTAGCTTTACAGGACTCAAGAAACCCCCAAAACCCTTGGTGATGATCCAAGCATTGTTTGGGGTGTACATATGGAAGACAAGAGCTGAAGGAACACTGTTTTGAATGGGACATGGACAGGAGTCCATAGCCCACATCCTCAAAGATCTTTTTATGTGCTCAGTTTTCAAAATAACAACTCCTCTAAACCCACAGGCAGCGAAGGTTTGAAGAAGGTTCACACAGACAGGCCTGAGCCCTGACAATGCTCCAGAGCTCTCTGTCCTTGGGGTTTTCAAGACCCAACTGGATGAAGCCCTGGGCAGCTTAGTCTGACCTCAAGCTGACCCTGTTGTGAGCAAGAAGTTGGACCAGAGACCTCCTGAGCTCCTGTCCAATCTGAATTACTCTGTGATTCTGTGATTCTGTGATGACCTCAGCTACATGGGGTACGGGAGGCCTGAGCATTCAACTGGGCATCTGACTATACTGCAGTGTGCTTAGTAAAACAGACTAAATACCACAACCTCTCCCTGGGGTTCGTACACTCTAGGTCCCTTACTATCTTGGTAGCCCCTTTATGGACCCTCTCAAATTTCTCCCCAACCATCTTGAAGTGGATTGCCTGGAACTGGACACAGGTGTAGCCTCACCAGCGCTAAATAAATAGAAATTATAAACTGCCACAGTCTACTGACCATCATCCTCTTAATGTAGCTTAGTTTGCCTGATTAACCCTGTTGGCTCATACTCAGTTTGGCATACACCATAACCCCCAGTCCATTTTAGTAGGAGAGCAACTCACTCAGCCAATGCTCAGCCTGTACTGAGACATGGGGTTATTTTGCCCACCAGTAGAACTTCGCACTTCTTCTGCTGAATTTTGTAAAGTTTATCTTGGCCTAATCACCAAGGCTTTTCTGGACTGAACCTCTGCCATTGAGCACATCAACAACATACCTAATTTAGTACCATCTGCAAACTTGCTAAGGGTGCAATTTTTTCATTGTCCAGCTTATACTTATATTATTAGATGATGTTATGTTATCATCCAGATCTCTGATGAAGTTATTAATCAATATGGGCTTTGGTAATAGTCTCCTGGCTACTCCGCTTGTTACTGGCTCACAAAAGGACACTGACCAACTGTTCACAATCCTTTTCACGGAAGTCTGACCAAGGTTACATTTTGTGCTGGGACATGCCCATACCAAATGTGCGAGCTGGAATGGGGGACAGGGAATCTACCCTCCACAATGGACCTCAGCTATGTATCAGGTTAAAGCAACCACCTTTCTGTGTCCAGGAAAGTGCTTACAAGCTCCAGCCTGGACTGCTCAAGTTTGGATTGCTCAAGTCCAGACACTGAGGAGGAGGTTTCTCTTTGTCACAGTAAGTGAAAACCAAAAAAAAGACCGAAACAAAATGTAACAATAAACCATAAGGGATCCAGCTCAGGTGCCCAGAGTACTCCAACAACAGTGGGTGTTCTGTTTGGTTTAATTTAACATCTTTGACCACCTGGCAGTGTAGGTGGGAAATACCTTAATCACATGTGTAAAGGAATCTGAACTGGGAGGTTATACAGCCATAATCATAAATATATAAGAGCAATGTAATAAGCATTCTAGCAGGATTTCAAGAGATTAGGAATACAATTAGGAATTAAGGTGAGATTCAGTCTGGAAAAATACAAGCTAAACCCAGCAAACCTGAGCTAAATAAAAGCATAGCAGTTACTGGGGGCTCAGTACCTAATAAAAGATAACAGATGGCCTAAGAGTATTTCAGTGACCTCAGGATAGTTGGATGGACCATCTATCCTACCTGTATATTGCTGTGATCCTTTTTTCTCCTCACTTCATTTCTTCTTCCTGCCTCCTCTCTCCAGCTGCTTTCTGTTGGAAAAATAGGAAGAACTATGCCTTAGCCAGCTAACATCGCACTTTTTGCAAAACTGTTGTGAACCTTGGACCAGAAAGGAAGCTAAAAGCAGTGGCTAAGCAGTTCAACACTTGATGTTAGCATGAGGTGCAAGTAAAACAGGGTGCAGAACCTGTGTTTCTCCAACATCAAAATTATAAAGAAACAGCATGACAGAAGAAAGTTGCCTTCAGTCATTATTATCTTCTTTGCTGCCCTTTTGTGTATGTTTGCCTCCTTTAGTCTTGAAGGAAGCAGGATATTACAGCAAAATCAGCTCATTTCAGTTAACCTTTGGACTTTTCTCCAAAAAGTCTGGTAATTTCTAGCCTTAGTGCTGTCAAAAAGACTGTCAAATAAGGACATTTTTTCTTACAAATGCTTCCTTGAGCTGAAGGTAAAAAAGCAACAATGTTTGAATAAAAGAGGTACATAAACCATTGATGGAATTAATCTCTTTTTATTCTTTTCTGTATCTGTAATAAAAGATTCACAGTACTTCAGTGGTGTTCGAGGACTGAGCTTCTTGTACTCAAACCCCAAGCTTTGTTTCACTGTTTAATGAAGTATAACGACAGGGCTGTGTTTGTACCTTGCCTCTTTATTCCATTAAATACAAAGCTAATCTGATCCCTGCAGGTAGCCTCTTATACATTCAAAAACATCTGCTACCAGGCAAGGGGGGCAAAGAAAAGGGAGACGGAATTTTCAACCTTTCAATAAAGGTAAAAAAGCATCCAGGAAGTTTAAGTGAGATACATTCGGCCGTGAAAGAAGAGACAGTTTCACAGCTGTGAGGAGAAATTGTCGTCGTCGTTTAACCCCAGCTGGCAGCTAAGCCCCATGCAGCCACTCGCTCACTCCCACCCGGTGGGATCGGGGAGAGAATCAGAAAAGTAAAAGTGAGAAAACTCCTGGGTGAGATAAAGACAGTTTAACAGGTAAAGCAAAAACTGCACACGCAAGCAAAGCAAAACAAGGAATTCATTCACTACTGCCCATGGACAGGCAGGTGTTCAGCCATCTCCAGGAAAGCAGGGCTCCATCACGCGTAACGGTGATTTGGGAAGACAAATGTCATAACTCCAAACATGCCCCCTTTCTTCTTCTGATTCTCTCCCCCATCCCACCAGGGGGAAATGAGCAAGCAGTTGTGTGGTGCTTAGGCGCTGTTGGGGTTAAACCACGACAATTGTGAAGGGAAGGTCTAAGAAATAGCAGGCAGTTGCCGATGCCATCAGGCCTGAAATGAGCACTGACACAGTGATACCAGGATTGGCTTCATCTGTCTGTCCATATCTGTCTCCCTCTGTCCATGTCTGTCTGTCTGTCTTTCCCCTTACTACCCAGGGAAAGCACCCACTGGCTCCCACCCCAGCTGCAGCCTGACCCTCACAGCATGGTCAGGACGGCAGGTTCAGGTGGCTATACTGCTCCAGCCACCATCAGCAAACACAGGGCTGCCTGGCACATCCCCCAGAGAGCACCCATCATGGGATTTGCACATCTCATCATCCCTTTCATAGAATCATAGAATTGTAGAATCATAGAATCATTTGAGTTGGAAAGGACTTTTAAAGGTCATCTAGTCCAACCCCTCCTGCAATGAGCAGGGACATCTTCAACTAGCTCAGGTTGCTCAGAGCCCCGTCCAACCTGACCCCTCCTGGTTCTTGGCCCTCCTTTTGTTTCTTGTACCTCCCTTCCCAGACCCCAGCCTCCCCCCAGCTAAACAACCTGATTTTGAAGCCTTTTCCCCCCTTGGTGCCAGTTCTGCCACATCCATACCCAAACTTGGTATTTTTGACTCATTTACCTGGGTAATTTTGGCCTTGCATGGTATTGCTGACATGGCACTGCTGTTTGTCTCACCTAGCTCTACTCTCCAAAGGCCCCCAGTACCTCTCCAATGACCTGCAGAGTTTGGGTGTTTCTCACATACCCACTCTTTATCACCTGTGTGGCCTGGACATCCCTCTTGGCACTGACACTGCTGTCACCTTCTCGCTCTGGTTTTGGCTGAGTCTAGCAGTTTGCCCTCTCACATCCAGGAGCTGCAATTTATCCCTAAACATGTCTTCTGCATACCACTGTTTGTGCTTAATGAATTCTCTTTCCCTGTATGAATGTCAGGGGCTAGCAACTGGAAAATAAATCTCCTTTAGAGTTGTGCTTAAGGGGCAATCATGGAAGTCTGGTCAGAGAAATTGAAGGGACTCAGAGAAGAGAATGGTTAAGGATTAAATGCAAGGACTCATCTCTGAAAGCGTACTGAATGAAAGGCTTTCCCCTGCGTACATACTGCCTGAAAAAGCTGGGTAATTTTAACCTGACCTCACAAATAGGCAAATAGGCTCACGGGGGTTCAGTGAAAAATTCTTTTGCTTTCTTTTCCCACTCTTTAAGGCTTGGATTAAATATTTTGTAGATTTGTAGGCATCAAAACTAATAATTCTTCACAGCACTAAGAGGATAACTTATGCCTAAAGATTTTAGGAGGTTTTAGCGATATTAATAAATTGAAACTTTTGAAAGTGGCTTTATATCCGGAATGTATGAGATTTATGAAGTTAAATATGGTTGTGTCTGCATTTTACATTGGAAAGAACCCAAGTAGAGAGGCTGCAAATGGCATATCGGAAGTCTCTGAAAAGAGCAGTGTTCCTGCAGGGAGGGACGGCACCTGGGCCCTGGCTCCAGTCCCCATCCTCTCTTGTAGGACCAGCCTTCCTCCCCAGTTATGCAATACATATAGTTTCTCCCTACTGATCTGAAGCAACACTTTTGCTCAGTCACCTAGACATGGGCTTGGGATGCTCAGCCACGGTCCCCCTCTTCCTCCTATAGACCATATGTAGTCTGGCGCCTGCAGATCTGGGCAAAGAGCTGGCAGAAAATTCCCTTGGCTCAGAGCACACTCGTGCATGTGATGCGAAAAAGGACAGAGGCTGGTGGAAAAAATGAGAGTCGCGTATGTGGCACCCCAGAACATCTTATTATTTGATTTCCATTTCCCTGGCAGGTACCATGTTGTCCTTTGGAAAAGGAACCACTAGGAGCAGGGTTTATTAAATGGTGACCAGGAGCCCCCTCCCTTTCTCAAGAGTTCACAAGTTGTATCCTCCAGCGACCATGCATGGGACTATGCATCGGCAGCACAACTCATGTCCCAAGAATGGTAGGTCCCACAGTGACTGTGCACACCCTGTGTCTGGTACACGTAGATCCAGCCATGTGACTGCCAGAAGATCATGGTGTGCGGCTCTTGAAAAATGCTGTGTGGACCATCAGCTTGGACAACCTGGATGTCACTGAAATCAGCAAGGCTTGGCTAGAGGGTTCCTCTTCAGCTCATTTCTGCAACCACTCTCATTTTATGTGCCTTTGTTTTTTGATATGACAGATACCAATGACCCCACTGGAAATCCTGACTCTTTAGTCATTAAAAGCTAGAGTAGACAATGCGCTTGAGACTAGATTTGGACAAATGCAATATGAGTGCAACTAAATCTATTAGTGAATGGCTGTGACTACGAAAATCAGAACAAATGAATTTGAGAAATGCTTTTTCCTCAGGTATTCCAAATGTAATAGTCTCATGATTAAGTCTGAAAGTTCTCCAGGCAGAATAGTCAAAAAAAGGGAACAAAGGAAATCTAAAATTAAATTAAGCATTTTGCTGAGGGGAAGACAAGTAATTTGGTTAAACTAAAGTTATTATTTGCCTGCTTTAGTTTTTAATTTCAGCAGGAAAAAAAAGGAAGAAAAAAAATCACTTAGATTTGACCCAAAACACTGTTGACTAAAACACTGTATGGGAAAACACATTAGGGACGACCATCTCTGCAGTATCAGTCTGGCCAGAAAGTGGTGCTCAGACCACGAACTGGGCCTAGGCTAGAGACCAGATATGCACCCTACTTTCACAGGTCAATCAACCTTTTAACACAATTATACCCAGGAGTACCAACTCTTGATACAGACCATGGGAAGAACTAATTTTAATGATTAAATTACTCACCCATAGTAGGTGCCCATAACATATCCCTCAGTGTCCCACAAGACTGTTGTCTGCATTTGATTTCAGAAACCCTATTAGTGGGATTTTTCCTTTTCTAAAAAAGTGTTGAAAAGAATGAGAATAAAAAGGAGGAATAATACAGCACTTTGCAATGCATCAGAAAGAGGTTTTTGTTAAGCTGAAAGTATATTAATTTCCTTAAATACTTTTGCAATTATCAGATTGCTATAACACACAATACTCAGCTGAAACCCCAGTTTAATTATTACTGTTATGTTTAAATTTAATTTTGTATCCATAAAACATTGTGAGGCCTCCTGATAGTATTTAATATCCTCACACTTACGCTCTGCGTGTACATTGAGTGATGTTCACATGATGCAACGCTGGGTTACACTTTCCAACTGCCACCATGTTCCATGCAAAGGAAATGAGATTCCTTTTTTAATTTAATCTCAGTTCTATTTAATTAATGTCTTAAGAATTGTTTTGGTTTTGAAAAATTTGTTAAATAGAAGTTTTTGGGTAAATCATTCACTATGAGTTTGAATTCCAGACAAGATATTCTAGGCTATGAATAAATTTGTAAGTGCTGGCTGGACCAGAATGTTAAAGAACTGGGTGACAAGGATGACAAAGAGCTTCCTTATTTCTCCCCTGGAAAAGCTGCAAAAGGAAGGGGTTTGTGGTTCTTCTTTGGGTATCTTTGCTATTCATCTTGTGTGCATGCGTTTTGGGAGGAAGACTAATGGGAGAACTGTTTATGCTTGTTTTTCCTCTTTCTTACTTTTTCCCTTGCATTATTTCTGACTAATTTTCCTTCCTTCTGACTAATTAAATAAGAATATTTGGTCTAGGAACCCTAGAGGACACTGTGATGTTGAGAAGCTTTACAGAAATTACTCCTGACTGTGGACATCTCTGACTTTGGAGCATTCAACTTGAGAGACTTGAGACAGCAAGATTTGCAGAGCTTCGGCTCTGAGAATCTGATTCATTATCACACATTTTAAAAGCACCCCAGTCGACTGGCTAGCCACTCTGGAGATGATATCTGTGTGTCAAATACCTCAGCAGATGTTTTCACACTGCGATAACTGATCACTCAAGAAGCCTACTTTCAAGAACTCCTGATCTGCAGGTTGAAACATCTGGAGAAACAAATACAGAGGATGAGTGGGTAAACTCACAGGGAGTGGAGAAGAGACAAGATATTTCTCATCAAATATATTACACAAAATAAAAAGCAAAGACATTATGTGTTTTTCTTTAAACAGAAGAGCAGTGACACACAGAGAGGTAGGAAAATGCAAAGTGGATTACAAAACTGGACTCAGTAAGCTAAAAAAGAGATACAAACTTTAAAGTCACTGACAAGTACAGTTAGGCCTGGAAGAACTAAATACAGGTAGTTCCCTGCTTTGGAGACAGAATTTGGCTTCCAGAGCAATGCTTACATCCATCTTGAATGGAAAAAGCATCTTAATCATCCTGTATCTGAGGAGGTGGAAGGAATTTCAAATCAGGACTTGAACTCCAGGACACGCTCTGCACAACAGATCTGCAGCTCATGCATACTCCACTCGGTCTCTGGTGCTTCCAGCAGAGTTTTTGTTGCTAATAACTCTTCTCAAACTCTTATCTGCACTTTTGCAGTCTTTGTCTTCATTTTTATTTGCTTTTCATCTCACTACCTTACTTGACAATACATTAATGCTCTTTAAGTCCGTTCAGGAGTCTTGTATACTTGGACTCCTGGCACATCAACCTGGCTTCCCATTTTCTGAATACGTCCTCTAGCTCCTGCCTGCTTTGGGGGCAGCCCGTGTTCACGGATGGTAGGCACGGGCAAGACATGCTGTTTTGGCTGCAGGTATCTGGAAAGAGTACTGCTCTCAGCTAGTCTTGAACCGCTTATCAGCTCTCTCCATGGAGGTTACAATTACCTTACAGCAGCATAATTGCGTGTACAATTACTTCCTCTGCTTGTCCTATTAGAAGGATGTGTTTTATAAACCTGCACAGCAGTGAGGTAAATCAGGTTCTTTTGACAGAAATCACTTCAGGAGCAGTGAAACAAGAAGCTGCCACCTCATCTGAAAGGACAGCAAAACTCTGTTTGGGAGGCTGGGGAAGGCAATCAGGGACAGCAGAGGGTAGTTTAAGAAAGGTCATGTCTTCCATCCTGTTTAACTTGCAACTGCTCCTTATATTTGACCTTAAACACATGAAATAAATACTAGACAGACCACTGCATGTCCAGTAATTTTAAATATATTTATCTTGTTTCTTTGCTTGCCTCAGATTCCCATAAGTAAAAAAGAGAAAGTGTCTATTTTCTGTCATTTTTTGTCCATGTTCTAGACCATAAAATTTTTGAGGGAACAAACTTTTTAGTTTGGCATTGAAGAAGTCTTCATGCAGTGCCACTCCAAACTCCAGTGCCAGGACCTGTAGGCAATGCTGTAGTATGAATAATAAACACTATTACCATCTTGAAAATTTGTTAGTTGCACTGAACCGTTAGAATCATAGAATAGTTTGGGTTGGAAGGGACCTTTAAAGGTCATCTAGTCCAAGCCCCCTACCATGGGCAGGGACATCTTCAACTAGATCAGGTTGCTCAGAGCCCCATCCAGCCTGACCTTGAATGTTTCCAGGGATGGGGCATCTACCACCTCTCTGGGCAACCTGTGCCAGTGTTTCACCAGCCTCATTGTAAAAAATTTCTTCCCTTATATCTAGTCTAAATCTACCTTCTTTTGTTTAAAACCATTCCCCCTTGTCCTGTCGCAACAGGCTCTGCTGAAAAGTTTACTGCCATCTTTCTTATAAGCCCCCTTTAAGTACCAATAGGCTGCAATAAGGTCTCCCTGAAGCCTTGTCTTCTCCAGGCTGAATAAACAATAGTTTATTTCAGTTTTGAGAGGTTTCTATATAGCAGGTACCAACTAGCAGAATTAGAAATGGAAAATTCTGTGGAAAGGACCTGCTGAGCCCCAACTCCGTTTAAAATAGGACAATCACATAAGTGAGATTTATATTACAGTGCTCTTTAGCTTTGACAAATTGTCTGTTTCCTGAAGAGCTTCCACAGCATGAAAAACTTGCATTGCAGCTTAGCAGTTAGGCTTACCCCCATGCAAACCATCAAACTCTTGTTATGTTGGATAGCAAGGGTCACAATTGGAAAACAAGCAGAATAAAGGAGGTTTATTAAATAATGAGTGCCTTTGGAGGGAAAAACAGAAAGCTCATCCAGTTAGAAAACATTATGAATAAATAATGTACCAGCATTAGCTTCCTAGGAAGTTCACTCACTTACCAACATAATCCCTTCAAATTCCCATTTTGTTTTTTTTTATGTTATCATTATCTGAGCTTGGAAATAGTACATTTTATATTCTTCTGAGATCATGTTTAGAGTTAATTCTTCGAGAAACTTCTGAAGTTAGAGGAGCACACTCTGAAAAAGCATTGCCAACCACAGCAATGATAAGTATAAAATCCCTTCACTTCTAGGATGCATTCTATTTTTCTTAAAACTAATTTTTATTTCAAACTATGTTCATGCAGCTGTTTTCTTTTAGTATCACCCTTGCCATCATTTGCTTGTTTATGGTATTCTGTTTCACACCTTGCTGTATATCTTAGCTCTAGTTTTGTGCTAGGCCGATGACTTTATTGGGCTAATGGTTGTGGAGCACCATGCTCCAATAACAACATTAAAATATTTGCTAACACTGATATAAAAACTTGTAAAAACACACTTAATACTAGCTATGACTTCAAAATACGTTTTCTACTAATTCACCAATGCTGAATACCTTTGAGATTTCTAACCATTTCTCAGTGTAATTGAATTTGGCCAACGTACTCAAAATTTTTAGAAAGAAATTTTCCACGCATAGCCTCAACGCATATAAAATGCACAGAGTGTGGCCAAATAAACCCCATTTCTTTAGAAAACCAAACCAAAAAGCAGCATTTTCATCAACATTCAAACATTTGGAAAATGGGTTTGGGTTTCTTCTGTTTAAAAATTTCATTGTTTTTCTAATTTTTTAATTCCAAATTTTTGCAGAAAACAAAAAAAATGAGCTCCTGGTAGTTGTTATGTGCTGTGGTAGTGTGAGCATACACAGGCTTGGTGCCTGAAATGGTTTCTAGACCACATTTCCAGAGGGTTTGTTTAGTTATCACAGACAGAATTGATTCCCTTCAGTTACAACATATAAGTTATATGCAAAACAAATTAAATGCTCCTGTACTACGTCAATAGGAATGGTTTCTATTCTCTCAACATGCAAGCCCCTGCAACCACAGTGGGGAGTACACAGTTATCACGACTGGGTAAATTGCATTTCCCACAGCTTGGGGGTCTACTGACAGGAGATGGCTTGCATTGTTCTCCCCACAACAAGGACACAACATCCAAGCAGTCAGAGTGTTCTTAACTGCCGTCGCACTGCTGCCTTGGGCCATGAAACCCTCCTGGATCAGCAAGGGGCACATGCAAGCTTACCTAGTGGTGATGTCCTACTGGACTGATAAGAAAGATGCTTTGACTTGCCTGCCCACCCTTTGGTGAAGTTTGAGGGACAGACTGAACACCAATACATTTCTAGTACAGGGAAGAAAAATTATAGCCTGCGATGCCTTGCAGAGCCTCTGAAGAGCTCTTTCACTTGCATTGGTAGTTGCAGGACTTTATTCTCCAGCATACATTATCTTGGCACTGCACCCATTAGTGGCTCTGGCTTCTGAGGTGACACACAAAATAAGGACCTCTGTGCAGACACAGTTCAAGGCTAGTCAAAACACAGATACGAGACACCATGGGCCAGAAAAGAGGTAAATTAGCAAGAACATACCAGCTTAGCAACTCTTGCTAGTAAAACAGAGAACTACATTCCATAAAACATGCTGCTCCTCCCCTAGTAGATCAGGTCTGCTCTCCTTTCTTCTCTCTTCTCTACTTGCCTTCCATCCCTCAGCAAATGGATACCCCACAATTCTGTCCTTCCTACTTGTAAGTTAGATAACACACCAAAGACTTGGCCTTCCTGCCAGGACAAACCTCTGTATCAGGAGTAAAGGTGACTCCATGCTTGACCTAATAGGTAATAAAGACTCATGTATATTGGGTGGACCTCGTTGAAACTAATTTTGAGTGAGGAGGTGATACAGGATCTCGTCTATTCTGGGCACTTTTTTTTTGCCGCACAAGTATGATTGTGACTGAGGCTTATGCCTGTGCTTGAGCCCACATTGGCCCCGCCACTCAAAGAAGGGCCTGAAGAGCTTGTTCTCTGTAAACTGCAAGCCTTCAGCAAGGAGCCTTGCTGATTGGACTCTTCATCCACAAATTTTGGAGCTATCCAAAATCACCAGCTGGAAGGTGAAATATGCTCAAATGACATTTTCTTGCCTTAATATGGTCTTGCTAATCCAGAAAAGTCTTCTCCAACCTGGGAATGACAACCAGGAAGGTATACAAGTGGCACGTAATGTGAAGAGGAAACTGAAGGTCACATTTGGTAATGAGGTATGATGAATGTGCAAGAAATCATGTGATCTAGAAAGAAAAGGCATCCCTTCCCACTTAAATATTGTTGGAGGATGCAAGTAGCAAATCTGGTTCATCAGCAAATGGTGCCTCTTTGCTGTCAAGGAAGCTCTCATCAGGAGCTTGATGAGTCCTATAGTCTGGTGTGGATGTTCAGAGTCTAGATATTTACTAGACCTAGATTTCTGCAGAACAGTGTACTTTGCAGACTCTGTTTTCAACCAGGAGTCAAGATAAGGGAAGAGAGATATCTTAAGATGTTGGGGGTGAGCTATCTCCATTGCCAACACTTGGAGTCGCAAACAGACTAGGAGACAATATTTAAATTTATAGAAGCTGTGTCCAACAATGTCCATGAGTTCATGGCTTGGTTGTATCATCATATTAAAATACTTGTCCTGCTACCAGGAAGGATATTTGCCAAGAACTTATGAACAAATATTTTACTGATCATATCCAGGATAGCTCCTGGAGATGTACACATCAGTCTCTGAGTCTCAGAAAGAGTAAATGGTTTGATCCCAATGATGGTCATCTTCCTCTTTCACATGTCTGGTTTTGGGTGAACACCCTCCCAGACAGTTTAATGTATATGATCCACGCTCACACTGTTTACACCCACATTCTTCTCTTAGCAGCTGTTGAGGTCCAGGCCATTTGCCAAGGCTAGGCATGGGGGCATACCCACACTGCAGGCCCAGGCTTCTGGTCAATCCTTCTGGGCACAGGATGACTAGAAAATTGGAGTCTGCCAAGTGACATGAGTGGACCCAGTATTAGTGTCACTGGTGATTAATGACAGTCAAAGTAATAAATGAAGCTATTAATTGCTTCTTTTCCCAAACCATAATCTTAAACCCAACACTAACCAGACAAGTAGGTGATAAATGCATGGAATATAGATATATACAGACTAGAAACCCACAGCAAAATGTTTCATACTGAATTTTTCAGTGATGTGTTTACATTGCTGTTAGGCCTATTTCTGATCTTTGCTTATATTCTGACCAGCCCTGTTTGTTTCCATTTCAGCTCATAAAGAGGATCTTCAGCCCTAACGCCTAAATTTAATTGGTAAAATATGGTGGAATATATTGAAAAAAGAATTAATCCACTGAATCTGGACAAATTAATTCCCTCCCAACAATCTGGTACTGATTCAAAACCTACCCGCCTCCTTGAAAGCCAGTCTGGTTAGTGGAGGGCAACAGGACATGTTTTGAAAGGGTCAGATGCCTTTCACATTTCCAGCCACATGTTATCACTCCTTACCAATATGTAAACCTGGGGAAAGGATTAAGGTTTTTGCTGAACTCGGTTATGCGCTTGCAGGGTAGAAGGGAAGGTCAACGGTCTTTGAATGATGATTTGTTGTCACAATTTAACATAGCTTCATTTCTAGATGCCCAGGGGCTAAAAGTATGCCAGATGGATGCAAGTGAGAATGTTCCGATAGGCACAATGCGAGACTCAGCACCACAAAATAATCTGTTGAAGAGCTTTGCATCCTTTTCTGAGGCTCCCAGAAAGTGCCTGGAAACATATTCTGTAGTGTTCTAAGGCATACCTGATATCTTCTTTGATCTTCCCATATACCCATCTCAAACCCTATTGCTCTAATTTTTTAGTGGAACTGTAGGGACTGCTGTCAAATATTCCCATTTTAAATGCAAGATTTTGATTATTTAAGGTGCATTTCTAAAAGACTGTTGTCCTTTCAGGTTGTGGAATAGAAACATGGGTTTAGTGATCATTTCCCTGTTACCCTACCTGCTCTGACAACATGTCCCTTGTGGCATCTCTTATATTCTGAGACTTCAGAGGCACTTTATGGCCTGTGTGACCTTTGCCATGTCTCCCACAATTTTTCCATCTTCTCTCCTGTTAAAGTTTCTTGGCTTTTTTCCTCGTTTACTGAGTGCTACTTCTGATATTAAAAGTGCTTGCAGCTGTTCTTTTCATGTTTGTGTTCCTATTCTTCACTGGTCTGCTGCAATCTCTTCTGTGCTGCCAGTATGTAGGTCAGCATCACTTTTGCTCAAGCCACTGTTAGCGAGCGATCTGGGCCTAAGCGTAAGTTGTGCTGATGAACTGGTTGTCTCTTTTGCCAAAAATTATTCTGCCTTTTATTAATTCTTCTTTTAATATTCTGTATATGCAATGTTCAGCAAAACTGTGATCTGCAGTAATAAAAGCTTCAGCTGTTTGCCCTTGTTCTTGGCACGTCCTAGCAAATTTGGCCTTTTCATGTACTATATTTTGCTTGTCTGTGACATCGAATTCAAAAGTCTCTTTTTATTTTTTTTTTCTTTTTTTTTTCTTTCTCCAGCGTGAAACACAGACAAGCAACAGCAGCAGGAATAGCCAGGGCAAATACCAAAGCATCTATGTGATATTCTTATACCTTTCTGAATGAATTCCTGAAATTTTCAGCTCCAGTAGTACCTAAGTTGCCAAAATCAATATTCTTTAACAGGGCCATTTGCTGTTCAGGTTCCACTGCCTATATTTACCCTGTTTTGTGATCCATATCAAAAAGAGAGTCTTTGTGCCCACATTAGTCAAGTCTAGGAGTTTCTGGAGCAGACTGGTCATCTCTATCCTGTATATTACCAAGATTAATAACCACCCCACAAACCTTTATGCACATACAACATAAGATGCTCTACACTCAGTCTTTATCTACATCACACAGACTAAACCATGTTTCTCTATGCTCTATGAAAAACAACCATACCGAAAACACACCTTCAGACACTGCTTCCTGCAGATTCTGAGGCCTTCTTTTGCTGTTTATCCCCTTCAGATGCTGTGACCATAATGCTTCACAAGCAAGGCCCTTCTTGCAAAAAGGGGTTAGGGAACCCACCAACACAGAGACAAATGCTGACATCATGGAGGCAATACTGCTACAAAATCTGAAGAACACAGAGGAAATGCTTTCTTGGGATATTTTCCTGAACCTCAAGTCTGACGACAGCCATGACCAAGCTGCTGTCCCCCTTGTCAAAAGGAAGAAGAAGCTTAGTCTCAAAAGTTTAGTACCCTTTGGTAGCACTGCAGCGCATAACATGCTTGAAATGAGCAGCAACAAATGTACAATTTCCACACTCACAGGGCAAGACTTGGAACATTCTGTAGGGAGTTAGTTCCCATCCTATAGCACCAGCAGATTCTGTTCCAGGAACCCATAACAGTGGAGAAGTCATCATCACTTTGTAGACTCTCATCAGCCAGCTGGCAAAGTGTTTGGGGCTAGGCAGATTGGGCAAATGAGCTCGTTGGGGAGATCCACAAAGCCATGCTGCAAAGCATCAAACTTGGCACAAAAGATCAAACGTGAGGTTGTTTTTCCATCTTGGACTTCCCAGGAAATGTACCCCTATTCATTTTTATTGTTTCTCCTCCTCTTCCAGGATAATGCCAATTTACATCAATTGAAAGGTTTTCCATTCACTCCTAATGCAGGTCAGCATGGCATAACTAACTACATTGGCACAATTCACAAAGCCAGTGTCTTCTGCACCTTGGGATTTTTCTGACATGGAGATGCCAGCAGAAGTGCAAATGTCAGCCTGTGGCAGACTCCTGTGGCACTATCTGCCTCCAGATAGTAAAATGGCACTGGTTGTCAATTCTCTAATAGCCAACAGCAGGGTGCTGCCGGGATGTCCCTCCCTGCAGCAAAGCTCTAGCTCACCTTCCTGCAAGTGCTCTGGTTTACCGCAGGCCCCAGCCTGAACTCCTCAATACTTGTGAGACTTTTCTTTTTGCTTGCTCTTTCCCTCTCTCCTTAAAGGAGCCAAAGGGAAATCAATACAATTGTGCAGATCATGAGAAAATTTCTTTATAATCATAGGACCTACAGTTTCATCGATTCAAGGCTATGGATGTCATGAATGCAACCGGGAGATCATAAAGGTGCAAGGCCTCCAGGAGGATCACTGAGCAGAAATGGAGGGGAAGCCCTTGGCACCCTCCCCGGTTGTACTACTTACAGATGACACAACATACAGTGAACCAGACTTTCATGACGAGGCTTTCCTGCAAGAGAACCATGTATTTTCCTGGGATTGAAATTATATGTATGTATAATGAACAATTAGGAAAGCAGTTTTGAAGGCAACACACCAAACTGTTAGAGATAACACATTCCTGGGATTGACTAACCTTCTCACTCTCTCCCCCATTCCCACAGCATTTTTTCTTTTTTTTTTCCTAAATCTTTCCTTTCCCAGTTCCTTTGGTCTGTGTTTTTGCAGTCTAAGATGCTTTCCCATCTCCATTGTCTAGGAGAGAGAAGCTCACCTCTGACATGACATAAACATGAGCACCTTGGAGACGATCTGTAAACTGCAAACATTGTTTAAGTGGTCCACTCTTGCCCAGCAGGATTCCTTATCTGTCCTGGCAACTTTAGAGGGCTCAGATCTCTGTACACTCTCCACACTCTCCACTTCTCCTGTACTCCATGCAGGAGAAAGGAGGAAGGAGGATTTAGCAACCCCCAAGTCTGAGTCACTGTTTCACCAAGAGATGCAGGGCTTGTGTCCATCACAAGGTCTCTGGAAGTACTGGTTCCTAAAGGCGCCTGTGATCAGCCCACATAGGAACAAGATCTGCCTGCCGGACAGATGACTGTAAAAGAAAATGTTTTGTATTTCCTCCTCACACTGTATTAGATCATGAGAAAAACATTTTTCTCTCTGTTTAAAAAAACATTCGTTGTTAAGTCTGAAGTAGGGTCTCAGTCACATCTGCTTTGCCTCAGCAAGCTGATGCTCTGCTTGCCTGAGAAGTGTCTGTGATTTGATATTGCCAGTTTAGTTCCTTTGCAAAAGCAGAAAAGCAAATGCATTTGCCAGGGACATTAACAAACCTCTCCAGGTTGGGCAGCAGGAGAGCGCTTGTGGCAGGGCGGTTCTGCATCATCTCTGAACAAACCTCGATAAATCCGCGTATAGTGACACTCCATGTGTCTGAATCTCAGGGAACAAAGCTATTCTTAGCTCCTGCCAGCAGCTGCAGCACAATGTTCCCCTTCTCCACCACCCTGGTAGCCTGAATCGGGTGTAGGTGAATACATGTATGATCAGCCCCTCAGCAGATTAATTCAGGACTTTGCAAGGGTTCATCTGTCTAACGGCCCTTTGGTGTTATCACTTCATACACCTACAGCACATTCAAAGCAATGACAGATTAGCCATACCAACCCTTTGAATCAAGAACAAAACAACAAAACCTTTCTAGGTCAGTAGTTTAATTTTGGACTGAACTTAGCAACTCCCTTTCTTAGGAGGAAGGCAAGAAGTGCCTGGAGCCCTGTGGAGCTTTCAGAAGTGGTTCTCCAGCACAGAGCAGCTCCCAAGACCCAACTCCTGAAACAAGAGCTGCTGGTTCCAGGAGCCTGAAAGAAAACCCTCCCAAGGAGTGACACTAGAGCTGAAAGATGAAGCAGCAATGAGCTGAGAGGTGATGGTATGGTAATAGATGGTTGCTTCTAATGATCAATCAGTGTGGCACGGTTAGCATGCTCACATGGCTTCACACTACAGCGGTATTTTTTACTACTGTAAGCATTGCTATTTTTAGCTGTATTTTAACTACTAAGCAATGATGAAACTGAAGAAAGCTCTCCTATTTTTTGTGGGAAGAAAATGCAGCCTGTTTCTTTAGAACCACAGGAAAAGAAAGCAGATTGTGACTGTCATGTGTAAGAACTGCTCATAATATTCAGCTGTGTGGCATCTGTCAGTCAAGTGTCAGAGGCATTAAGAAATTAAGCCTTACAACATACCTACAAGGAAGGATTTTTTTTTAAGAATGTTTTTATGTGCTACTTGCACTGCTGGTGTTTTATAAAGGTGATTGTGCTGATTCTGGGGTAGAGTTAATTTTCGTCATAGAAGCTAGTATGAGGCTGTGTTTTGGAGTCATGCTGAAAACAGTGTTGATAACACGGGGATGTTTTCGTTCTTGCTGAGCAGTGCTTACACAGAGTCAAGGCCTTTTCTGCTCCTCACCCCACCCCACCAGCGAGCAGGCTGGGGGTGCACAAGAAGCTGGGAGGGGACACAGCCGGGACAGCTGACCCCAACTGACCAAAGGGATGTTCCATACCATATGACATCATGCTCAGCACATAAAGCTGGAGGAAGAAGAAGGAAGGGAGGGACGTTCAGAGTGATGGCGTTTGTCTTCCCAAGTCACTGTTACAAGTGATGGAGCCCTGCTTTCCTGGAGATGGCTGAACACCTGCCTGCCGATGGGAAGTAGTGAATGAATTCCTTGTTTTGCTTTGCTTGTGCATGCGGCTTTTGCTTTACCTAATAAACTGTCTTTATCTCAACCCAGGAGTTGTGGGTTTTTTCACTTTTACTCTTCTATTTCTCTCCTTGGTTGCACCAGGATAGGGGGAATGAGTGAGCATCTGTGCGGTGCTCGNACAGCGGTATTTTTTACTACTGTAAGCATTGCTATTTTTAGCTGTATTTTAACTACTAAGCAATGATGAAACTGAAGAAAGCTCTCCTATTTTTTGTGGGAAGAAAATGCAGCCTGTTTCTTTAGAACCACAGGAAAAGAAAGCAGATTGTGACTGTCATGTGTAAGAACTGCTCATAATATTCAGCTGTGTGGCATCTGTCAGTCAAGTGTCAGAGGCATTAAGAAATTAAGCCTTACAACATACCTACAAGGAAGGATTTTTTTTTAAGAATGTTTTTATGTGCTACTTGCACTGCTGGTGTTTTATAAAGGTGATTGTGCTGATTNGGAATGAGTGAGCATCTGTGCGGTGCTCGGTTGCCAGTTGGGGTTAAACCACGACAACATGTCTCTTTATACAAACAGACAGGCTTAAACATTTTAACCCCAGGGCATAAATCCTCAGAAAATTAAACTGGATGGTGAACCTATGCTTCACTCTTACAGAAACAAGGGCAACTGAAAACCCTGACAGAGATTTGCCATAGGGCAAATAAGAGATCAGTCTTTGGATGACCAGTTTGTCTTGGGACTGCCACAGGGGAAGTAAAAATTTTCAAGATTGCCTAAGCCCATCTTAGGTTTCAATTGGAAGGATGTATGAAGATCTAACCTTCAAGCTAAATATTTTCTAAAAATGTATCTTTGGATCAAGCAAAACAATTTATTTTGATCAAATTAAAAATTGATTACTTCAATTTTGACTATAGTATGTGCATAAAATAGAATACAATAACAATATTTTTAAGCTATTTAGAAATCAGGAAATTATGTTGAAAACAACCTATTCCTGCAGAGAATTTTCACTTTATTGAATCAACAATTTCCAGTGGAAAATATCAGTCAAAAAATTGTTTGACCAGAATTCCATGTGATCCAAGACGAAGCAAGAAACTGAAGTCCTCATGCCCAAAAGCATGTGAAGTGAAGACTGTTCTATCTTCCACTGTGCTTCTGAGTGGACACACTCTAAAACTATAGTCATGATCCAGCAACACACTAACAAGGAGATTCACTCCGCTGTTGTGGTTGAATGCAATTAGGAGCAGTCCAGATAGAGTAAGATGTTCTTACTTCGGCTACTTAAAACCAGGCACAAAGATAACTTTTGGAGTGAAGCTATAAATTAAAAGTGATAGTAGTTATATAGGTCTGAAATTAATTATTGCAAAACTTCAGCGAAGTATAACCCAAAGTACATTTTAATTGGATGCTAATGTTTTCTTTTTTAAGGTGACAGCTGGAGTCCCATCTGGCCTCATTTCGCACAACACAATTCATTTTGTATTATAATACTTCCAATATGGTTATTACTATTGTTGGTTGTAAAAAACAGTAAAGTTTCAGCCTGGATAATTTCATCTGGCCTTGAAATAAAACTGACTCAACTTTCAATATGTTGTTGCTTAGCATATTGAAAATTATGTGGCACTGAAAGGAACAACAAATAGCCAGAGAAAAATATATCATTGCCTGGTATTTTAGTATATCCCTTAAAACCAGCTAGTTCAAATGCATAAAGCATTAAAAATAGAAAGAAGTTGCATTGAAATTCATTTTCTTCATCCCTTTGATGGCTTCATTTGATGGAATAGAAATGGGACTGTCCATACCAAACTGATGTCCACATAATTACATACCCAGATATCATTGTCTCCACACCAACTACCAGCAACCATGATAGCATTAAACAAAAAATGCCAACTTGGTGTTTAGTTTTATTTATTTTCCTGCACAAGGTGACTCAGTTTGGGGTTAAGTTTATGTATTTACAGGCTTTATTTATTTATGTATGTGGTCAAGGTTTTGTGGTGTGGGTTTTTTTATTTTTAGAAATGAGTCTATTTCCACTTAGGAAAAAAAAAGACATTCAGTGAATAGGCCAACCAGTCAAACCAGGTAGAAGAAAGAAAGGATTTTCCAACTCATGGGATTCTCCTCGCATTTATAGCACTTTCACATCTGTGTTACTGTTTTTGCTATGAAAGGAGCAGTGTTCAAAACCCAGGAGACCAGTGTTTCCAAACCGAACAACTGGAACTGGAGCCCAGAGCGCAAACATCCATGGCAATCTGTTTGCAGAGCAGCTACAGACCCAGACAGATTCTCAATGAACAGTCAAACAGAATCAGTATATTTAACAAATTTATGGAATTTATGGATTAAGTTCTTGCACATAGTTAAGAGTGTAAGGGACAGATTCAGGCTGGTGTAAACTGTTGTAGTACAGTGCTTTCAGCAAATAGTTGAGTTTCTGAGCAGATAATCCACTGTGAAATACTGCCTGACTGCAGTCCTCACCACAGGGGCTAATATGCTTTAGCCTGTGATTACTGAGCGCTGCCTATTCAGTTTGGAAGTATTCTGCTGGAGAGGAAAACATTTAACCCCGCTTGGTATCCCGTTGGTCAGGTTATCACGAGCGGGCGCACGGTGCAATCTGGCAGGCAGTGTTTTGCCTTTCTGGGCAACTGCTTGTGCTTCGTGTAGAAGGTCCAGTTATGAAATACATGTGGGTTTTGCTTCAGCGGGGAGTGCTCCCCTATGTGAAGGGTGCTGGTGTTTCCCGAATCCAGAAAATACTGTCCTTCTCTTTCCTGGGATCAATAGCTAGGTCGTTTGAAGCAAACAGAAGTATTTTGCGTGACACCAGATGAGGAGGAAATGGATCTCAAGAACATAACATAGGAGCCCTTCTGTGTCAGACTTGGAAGTCCACACAGCCCAGCACCCTGTCTGTGACAGTGACCAGTGGCAAAGAAAGGATATAAGAAGTAAGGCTGGTACAGAGTGACATGACTTTGGTCTGACCCTCCTGAGCCAAGACTTGCTAATAGCATAGAATGGAATTTCAGTTATTTCAAAGAAAGTTTTACTTCTATTATTCAGAATAAAAATTGAATTCAGATCTTAAACCTGTACATTTGTAGATGACTGATTTCTTTCCACTTGGTAAAATACTTGAGGGGGAAAGGGAAAATAGGCTAGCTATACTTTTTTGTTGTCAACTAATTAAGCTCTGTAAACATTGATTTTTTTCCCCCTATTTCATTATTGTTTTGTGTCATTATTAACTACCAGCTTTGGACATGGGACTTTTCAACAGCAGATTCCTTACAGCACTCAGAGATTTAGCTGCTCACACAGATGGTCTTGAATTCAAATTAAAGATGCTTTTTTTTTCTGGTTTTGGGATCTGATCAGAATTCAGATCAGCACCAGAAAATAATAAGGTCCTTGGATACTTCCCTGTGGATGTCTTAGGGGAGCACACAACCTGGGTGATTAGCCAGACAGTCCACTGGAAACCTCTGTGGGTGAACCTTAGGGTCAAATGGTAGAAAAGCAGCCTACCAGCAAACCTGGGAAGAGCACTGGGAACCAGCATCACCTTCCTGAGAGAGGCTCCTTGAATCTAACCCTGTGAATCTTCTCCCATGGCAATTAAAATACCAGGAAGAGACAGAGGGATTCCTCCTTTACCATGTTACTCAGCAGAGTTTATTTCTTCTGTTGCCAATTGAGCTGGCAGCTGTCACTGTTAATTGAACTGGGAGCATAATAAACTCAGAGACTCCCCATGTAAAAAGCAGCATCTTGCCTTTTGCTTTTTGTTTGAATGGTTGGTTTCTCTCTGCTTCTTCTCTCATTTCAGTGCCTTTCTCCTACTTGCTTTAACAGTAATTATTTACAGACTGTGCAACAGTGACCAATGGCAATCAGACATTCAGGCTCCCTTATGCTAAGTTTTTGGTTATAAAAACCAAAAAATCTTCACCTCAAAAACCTACGTCTTGGCTTTACAATATTTGTTCTGCAGCCCCTTTGGAGGTCCAGGGACTATTTCTAGGGGTCTAGAAAAGGAGCTAAGAAAAAGCAGCCTACCATCAGCTCACACAGAGTCCTTGAACAGGGTCCTCACATTTCCCAGGAAACTGTCAACTTGTCCACAAATCAAAAAGGTTGAAATTGCTGGTTTGCTCTACAGACGTGTAATAGGGAATGTTAAGAAGAAAGAAAAATGACGTAAGGCTCTCTTTCACTCCTTGATGATAGAGAAACTGTTACACACTCTGGAGCATAAAGGAATCACCACTGTCAGATGGGTGAGATCAGTGCCCAGGCTCACGGAGAGGAGTTTCCTCCCATTCACCAGCCAGCCAGATTCTGAAGAAACCAGGGTCACTGTTTTTTTAGACCTGCTCCCTTAGGAGAAGATAACCGCACCCTGAGGTCCTGCCACCAGCATTTCCACTCAGCCTCTGCCATGGCAGAGAGCAGAGGTGTGTTCTCATCCCTGACGTACCGTGGACCTAATCAAGTCTTAGAGTATCAGTGCAGTAAATTGTTCTTTTTTCCCCCTCAGTTCCCCCTCCCTTGGTTCCTCTATTTCTTTCTTCCTGCTAGTTCATCCATCACATTCCCTCACTCTTGTTGGCAGATACTTTATCTCCTGTACTTTCATGGATAGTTCAAGTAGGTCTTAGTATTAACGGCAAAGATTTATAAGAAGCAAGCCTTCAATTCTTTATCAAAAATGCAAATTAGCCAAGATTTTAAAGCTGCTCAATAAACTAACAGTGCAACACAATTTGGCATGTTTCAGAGAAAACTTGAAATTGCTGAACTGAATTACTGTATTTGCATATTATGATTGAGAATATTTCTCTAAGGCATGAACAGTATATAGACCTTCAGAAAAAAAGAGAGAGGAACGAGGAAAAAGGAAAGGAGAGTTATTTTCTCTTTTTCATATACCGTGCTTTAGCCCAGCTTTTACTAACTTGCCACATTTCTGTGACTGAATACTGTGGAGTTCTTGATTGCTTCACTAAGGTGTAATGATTTTCATAACCATCACTGCTATCTGTTATATGCAAAATTTGCAATGTATTGAGATTATAAAACAGAGATAGGCCTTGGCACTAAGTCTATGAGCTATAAAAAATTTTGCTAAATCATCCATCAGTGCTTAAGACTTTTTCTTGATGTGCTGTTTGTTCGTTAATCTCTTTGTTATACTCTCCCTCAAAAGTTGAATAAAGAAACAAGGATTAGACAGAATTAAAACTTGGAGGTAAACAGGGTTCTGATTTATTACAATACCCAGGCTATATTGTTCAAGAATAATTTAAAAATCCCAGGCAACAATTATTAAAATTGTAGAAACATTTTAAACAAAACATTTGCAAACTTCTTGTTTCTTCCTTCCAAATGCAGAGCAGAACATTCAAATACAATTGTTATCAGTTTCCTTGCACTTAAAAAAAATAAATACCAGGCTGTTTCTAATTGCCAGAGGAATTAATTAGTCATTTGCAGCAGAAAAAGGAATAAAGAAGTCTTTAAATTACTAAATAAATGAATGTCAGTGTATAACTTGCTAGATAGAATGAGAGAACAACATCCAATAGCTCAGAAATTTATATTTCATATTTACTATGGAGAAATAACACCTCTATGTTTAAGTTTGCAACTACATCACCACAGTAAATCTGATTTTGTTTTCCTTTGCAATACAAAGAAAAAGGAAGGAATGTTCTTGTGACTTGACATTTCTGGAGTCATAGATGTGCTACGTGCCTGTACAAGTGGTATAGCACTTGACCAGGAATCCTGCTTCTCACCTGGTGGCAAAACTTTTCTTGGAGACTGAAAGTAGTATATGATGATCTCAGAAGTGCAAAGGACAACCTTTAAATCCCTTTGCATTGTATTCAGAAGACTTATTTTTGTGATATCAGTGGGATCTCCATAATGCTTCTATGCAATCACATTTTCCTGTAGCTATATTTTCCTGTGCTGGCTCTCTACAAGTGGATGAAGCTCACCTGAGCTTTTCTATATAGGCTGGCTTCAGAGATAATTCTAAGCCGTATCAGGAAATGAAGCTGTTTCCATTCCCGGCTACACACATCTCACGTAAACAAGTTCCAAATTCTAACATCAAAACAAACTGTAAGTCTCTATATGTTAAAAAATGAGCTTAGCCTTTTGCTGTAGAGGTAACCCACCCGTTACTTAGGGGTTTGCTGACTTTGTGGTTGATGAGGATGGGAGTAAAAACATCTTTAGGGATTGTGGAAATCTGTTTTGTTATTAAGCTGGGAAAGAGGAGAAAAGGCTCCACTGCTCTAGGAAACACTGGCTATCTGGAAGTCACTGATAGAAATGTGAGGTAAAGGAGCATCTTTGAAAGAGAATCCCTAATTCTGGCTCAAAGCACCTCATTTTCAACTGTGGCACCAGCCCCCAGGAAGCTGATCCTAAGGCTGTGCTTTCCTCTTCTAGCTCTTTCAAAAACGCACTTCTTGCTTCAGCGAGAAAGCAGTCTGAGAATCTATCCCAGCACAGATTTTTCTAAAGAATCTTTATATTGTCTGAGAGTGTTTTTCAGTGGTTACTGCTGAAAAAGGAGACACTGTGAATAAAACCACTGTAACAGCTTGGGTCATTTGGAAGCAGCTGTGAAATGCCTTTTTAGATAGGTGTTCATGAATTGTCATAGCACACCAATAAAGATATGTGGAAGTAATTGCCTAGATCAGAGTTCATCTTGTGTTCCTTTCAATACTCCCATATTTATTTGTAATTGGCAGGGAGGTTCTTCATGCTTTCTGTATTCTGCCATAAAGACAGGAAACCTCATTCAACCCTGTTTGCAGACTCAATTACCTGACATTACATGAATGGTCATCTATGGAACATAATTGAATTTATTCTGTTTCTTTTATTTTTCTCTAGAAGCAGCTATTGCTATAGAAAGAAATGCAATGTCATTAGTTCTGTACAGATTCCTTTGGAGGCGGGCAAGACAGCAGAGTAAAGGAGAGTTCTGAGGTCTGTAGGAGATTTATCTTGAAAGCAATGAATCTTCTACATCTACATATTTGGATTTAATCTCCCCAGTGATTAAATATACTTGGAGCCATATTTTTCAAGGTGTTTAACACCTGAAACTCAGAGAGAAGTTCTTAGTGTAATTTGTTTGATTCCAATACACTGATTTCATGTCCTACAGGTTTACAGTGTACTTAAAAAGACCTACATGCTCTTGAAAATGCATGGGGTGCCTGTCTGCTGCTCTAGGTCCCTACACACCTTGGAGAATTTGTCCCTCATGCATCAGTACTCAGTAGCCATGGAAAGAGTTGATAGCCTTTATCAAATTTCCCTAAACAGATGTTTACATGAAAGATCCTGCCATCCAAAAGGCACTAACTGGCAAGCCACTAGGCAGTCCCAGCAATAGGACCAATGACTGGATGGGATCAGAGACAATTAACACCCGAGGGATGAATTCTCCTTCTGGCCTTTCTATACTGAGCTTCACAGATCACAGCACTTCTGCAATAAGAATTACTGAAGGTGAAAAAAACACTGAAAAATTATTTGTCTAATTTCACATTTCTCTGGAAAAAATAAAAATTTTTCTGATCTCTTGAAACACCTTAGACTAAAGAAACATTTTGGAGAAAAAAGAAAGAGGAGTCAAAGCCAGGCTTCAGCTTTACTCAATCTGAGAAAGAATAGGAGGTTTAACAATGCCTGAATTTTTCTAGTCTCATTTCCACTGCTGCATGTTGGTGTGATGCCTGCACACGATAAATAATAAATTATGCTGCTGCTGCTTGTGAGTGACCTGGCTTCTCTGTCCTGCGGCAAGATCTTTACCATGGTCTGCTTACAGGGAAAGGATACAGAGATTGCGGACCCCTTCAAGCTGCTCTAGAGGACTGACTCGTCAGCAATGTGGGTTTGTCAGAATTTGGATCCTGACAGGCAGCTCTTTGTCACTCTTCTGCCATTGCAAGTAGGTGCCTCTTGGTTGTTGTAGGATTCACTGAACAGCATCTACCCTGGCCAGTCTCCTGTGCCTGTTCCTGGCATCAGCAACACGCCTGCTCCCAAAGTGTGTAAATGCCAAGTACAACTGGAGAAGAAGAGGCAGTGAGGAGGAGCTGCTGCAGCGTGCTGTTCTCCACACAGCTCTCTAACTCCCAGAGCTTGTAACTCTGAGGAGCAGGAGCTGAAGGGATGGTACAGAGCACGCTGGTGTTTCTCTTTAACTGGAGTGAGCAGGTGAACAGGGAAATAACAATGCAGAAGGAGGAGGTTTCATTAACAATCTCCCAAGCAGTTGCTCTAGCCAAGAAAGAAAACAACAACTTGATAAGAAACTTAACTTGTGCCAGCTTCTGTGATCAAAGGTTGATATTCAGGACCTTGGGACTTAATTCCAGTAAATTTGAGATATGGCCTATAGAGCGAAAAAAAAAGAAGAAAAAAAAAGACCAGGGCAGATTCCTGCCTCTAATGCAAGACAGACTCGGTACCACAGCCATAGTTGCAGCCAGCATTGGTGTGATTTGAGGGAAGCACATACAGTATTGTCCTTTGCAAGGATCTAATTCAAATAATTAATTATGAGATAAGGAAATGTGGAAAGAGGAAGGAGGAATGGAGAAGGGGGAAAGGATGAGATCATGCATCTCCTTTTCTCTCCAAGTCTCTTAGTACTCTGCTTTCAACAGAGGAACACTGCCATTGGGCTGTGTTTTATAGCCCTAATGGACTTTCCCCCTGAGTTTGCTCCCTCCATTTCAGAACTTTCAGTTTTGGGCCCCTCACTACAAGAAGGACATGGAGGTGCTGGAGCATGTCCAGAGAAGGGCAATGAAGCTGGTACTGGGAATCGCTGTGTAACCTTTTTTGCCCTTTTTACAATCTCCACATTAAGCAGAATTTCTACAGCCTTAATTCCTGTAATTGTTTTCACTTAGTCCAGGGAAAGAAGAAGGGTGAGAACTGAATCTAGGAGAAAGGAGTAACCTTTAAACATCTGTTATCGGTGCAGATATATGCTGACTCATGAAATTATGAAAAGATATAAATGATACAATTGTGAAAATAGTCCTGTGTTTATGAACAGCTCTGGGAGTTTATGGCGTGATTAAATCTAGTGATTAAAGTTTCTAATGCAAAACCTGCTGTTATGAATGGCTGAGCAATGCATATATTCCAAAGCACAGCTACTGGTTTCTCCCATGGCATTTGACACAAGAGATTTCCATTTTAAACGTGCGATTTGTTATTTAAAGACAAAGCAGGGGGGTTATCTATTATTATTGAATTTGACGGTTTGTCACAGTTTTAAGATAAATGGGGAAAAAAAGACACAAACAAAACTAAACATAAATGAAACAGTGAGCAGTGCTTAAGGGCTGAGAGTTGTCAAATTTGCCCCCACAGCTATCGGTATTTGCAAGTACAAAGAGAAGCATGAGAAACTGATTAGAGAAGGCATCTGAAGAAATGGGAGGATATTAAGCAAACAAGACTTTAGAAAGAAAATTGGGAAAAGATTCCTAATTATGAAATTTTCCCACTGAAGAATAATTTCCCAGAGGAATGTCTGTAATCTCTCTTGTTCCAATGATTTGAAAGTGAACTTGAATGAAGTACAGGCAGTTTTATAGAAGGGTATAATTGGTCTTTTACACTGTATTTCTATTATTCTGTATTATCATTTCCATTATCCTATGCTCCACAATTACCATCTATAGCCAGAAAGAAATCAACCTAGCAAAAGAGAAAGAATCCAGATGCAAGAATAAGCAATTAGCTCTTTCCTGTCTCCTCTACAATATATTTATTTTTAATTGTTTAGTGACAGAAGCCCGGTGGCTGGAGTTCTCCATCTTTCACAAGTTAAAAATTGTGCATTCAATTAGAAGCTGAGAAACTCCCAGGAGACTTCACCTCAGTTTAAATAGGCTGCTCCCAGGCAGCGGGTCCTTCTGTTCGTGGTGGGACACAGCAGACCGCAGCTCGGGTCCCTGTCCCTCCTAATCCCTAACCCCCAAATGCGTTTGGATTAGTGTGCACCTGGGATCCCATCCAGAGCACAAACATGGGTCCACTGTGAAAATACTCAGGCTTGAAGTAGGAGAGGATCTGAGATGGCTTCTTCGTCATGGAAATCCTGCAGCCTTTGTGGTCCAGCAGATCCGCTACCCCAAACCATCAGAGAGACATACACCACCCCCGGCCACAGCACCTCCTGCTTCTCTGCCTCTGGGGTGAGCAGGGAGAAGTGTGGTGCTGCTCTCAGCACCCAAAGCCTGCCACAGGGCATACCCACAGGCCTGCGGGTAGCGACAGCCCCTCGACAAGACCCCAGAGGGGGCCCACACCTGGGAGACCCCTGCTGCTGGGATTTCCCAGGGGTGTCTGGGCAGGGGGCAATGGGACGGGGCTCTGACGGGACTGTATGGGGGAGTTCCAGGGTCTGGCCTGGAGCGGGAAGAGGAGGATGGAGAAACGGTCCTAGACTACCTGTGGGAGGGTTTGAGAAGATAGGGGCCCACAGGGGCTGGGGACAGACTGCACAGAGGTCTCCTGTAGCAGGAGTTATGGCTGCCCTGGTGACTACACTGTCTCTGGTAGCACAGGGACTTGATCTGCCCGTGCATCCAGCCAGGGGACAGCAGAGCAAAAGGAGCTACACAGTTGATGTTACATTTTCTCCCAAGTGCCCAGTATCCCATGGCAGTACTTGAAGGGGATGATAACTCACTCCACTCCCTCCTCAGACAGGCAAGCTGCTTGCAGGGAAGCACCATTTGCATGACTTGTCCTCACCTCAAAAAAAAAGCAGCTCCTTCCCTCCTTCCCCCTCTCGTCTGCATTCGGTAGCTCCCTTCACCCACTCCAGCATCAAAACCTGCAGGCACCTGAGGAACCGCACTGGGCACCAGAGCCAACACCAGGACTTGCCATCTCTCTTGGATGCTTACCACTAGTTGGTCTTAACCTAGAGCTGCTGTTTCCCAGGAGTTCTAACAGCATGAGATAAGAGTAGTTGTACTGAGTGAGACCAACACGTTCAGCCTAGTAGCCTGTCTTGGATGTAATTACTGATAAGCATATGGAATCATAGAATCATAGAATCATAGAATCATTAAGGTTGGAAAAGACCTCTAAGGTCATCGAGTCCAACCGTCAACCCAACACCCCCATGCCCACTAAACCATGTCCCTAAGCACCTCATCTATACGTCTTTTAAATACCTCCAGGGATGGTGATTCCACCACTTCCCTGGGCAGCCTGTTCCAAGGCCTGACCACTCTTTCAGTAAAGAATTTTTTCCTAAC
>VZTQ01003921.1:39794-161514 GCA_013400755.1 Pelecanoides urinatrix | reverse complement strand
CCAGGTACACCACATCCACAGCCTTTCCCTCATCAACTAGGCGGGTCACCTGATCATAGAAGGAGATCAGGTTGGTCAAGCAGGACCTGCCTTCCATGAACCCGTGCTGGCTGGGCCTGATCCCCTGGTTGTCCCAGATGTGGCTCGTGAGCGAGCCATATAGAAAAGTATTTTCCCAGAATAATTTCCCAGTGTGTCCAGTGGTCTTCCCAGAGGGTTATTTTCTCAGCCAGAGAAGACTTTATATATTTAATAAGCTTCAATAGACTTTTCTACCTAGAATTTACTTAAGCCCTTTCTGATTGCATGTAAACCCATAACCATATTCTCACCCTAAACCCAATGCCAAGCAGTTCAAACAGCTCATTTTAAGAAAATCTGTACATCTCCTTTTATACCCAGTCAGTTTGATCAACCTATGATAGAGATCTCAAACTTGTCATTTCTAGATATCATCTCTGACTGTCTGTACGCAAGTCATACTTAGGTTTTGGGGCAGTGATATATACATCTTTTAAGAAATGGACTGAACCCATCCCATCAGTTCACTTTAACCAAATCACAAAGTTATTGATATATGTTAGTCATTTGTAATCCCTATTTAGCTGGGTATTAAGAGTCATAGTTAGCCCTGTGACTTAAGTATAGAAGATACCATGTCCTATCATTCATCCTGAAAGCTATCCTTTCCCTCATGATGTTGTGTACAACAAATAAAAGAAGACTCCAGATGGAAATAAAAATAATACATTTAACTTCTTTATGTGTTCAAAAAGCTCTCTTATTTTGGTATCCCTGTTTGGCTGCTTATATGCTTATTGTGAAGCAGCACACAAAATTGTTCATTTACCTTTGCATTTACCTTTGGTGACCTACCTGAGCTTTAGTGGGAATAAAAGACAGCACTAGTGCCAATGCTGTCTAGCAGAGCCACCCAGATTTGCAGATGTACCTGCTCACCTCCACACCGGAGAGGCTTTGGGTTCCTCTTCAGAGCACAGAAGTCATTTCTATGATGTGCCTCAGCAAAAGCACAGTGGGGCCACACAAACCACCCCCATACCTTTGCTTCTATCCAGTGCAGGCCCAGGCAGCACACACCGCCTCTTGGCACTTCTCTGGCTCATGCCATGACTGCCACAACCTACTCACCATAAAGATGGCTGCAGGCCCCTTCCCACTCGTTTCTTTCCCTGAACTCTGTCTCATCACACTGCCTCCTGTGTCAAAACAAAGATCCAACACCAAGGGACCACACCGTAGCCATCCTCATGCTCGGAAAGTGGACTAAGCAGATCAGAGGAGGGGGACAGAGAACAGACATGTCTTCCTCTACTCCTGCTCCATATTATACATCGAAGGAAATGAAGAGTTTCCTCCTTACCTGGCTGCTTCATCCAGCCTACTCATCCAGGCGTAGCTTTGACTCTGTCTAATCCCCCTCCTGTTTATTATGAGCTTTCAGTGAGAAACACCAACACCTGCTGCCAGCACCACAAACACGTCCCTTCACACCCGCACGACCAGCAGCACCTATGAGCTTCCAGGGTAGCAACACGCACCCCATCACAACCTGCCCTACCTGTTCGGACCCATGAAGAGGGTACAAACACTTACCCCTCCACACATGAGTGAGGGGGATTTGTCTCTCTGTGCTGCGGCTACATATTTACCCAACACTTTACATACACAAACAGTCAGCCCACAGGCACAGATGGCGCATGATTCACTCCGGGGCTCTGATCACTGCCTGCCGCTAGCTTTGCATTGGGCCCACAGCTCTGGGAAATTGCCGTAGGCAGTTGTATAATTCAGCAATGATTTTGCAGCCAAAGGCTCCAGCTGCCCTTCCTGGAGTGGCAGCTTGGAACGAGGAGATCGGCACAGGCCGATAGGACTACAAACGTCTTCTTACCTCTGGCAACACCAAGAGTGGAGGAAAAAAACTCACGACGTGAAGGGCTACACGCTGGATCAGCAACGCAGACTGCTGCAGCCCTGCCTCAGCCCTCCTGGTGCCTGTGGTCCTGCTGGCACCTGGCACCTCCCACCGGATCCAGGGCCAGTCTGGCAGGAGCAGCCAGGTCAGCAGCTGGGTTGCCGGCCCTTCTGCATCTGGAAATGCTCAACACAATAAATTCCTGGACAGATGCAGCTTCATGATTTACCTGTACCACAGGTTGAGGTTTGTGCCTTGGCACGTGGATGCTTTTCGCTGTTATTATTAACAACCCTAGGAGAAGGTCGCTTTCCTTAAACACCTATAAAATACTGCAAATCGCGAGTCAGCCTTTCAAATGGGATGCCTGGACTATCACAGATAAGATTTTATGAGTATGCTGTCATGGCCATCCAGTGACGTGTATTTAAAGGTGCTTGTGGGTGGGATGTTGTCCTGCCACTGACTTTTGAGAACAAACTCTAGGCAGCATAAATACTTCTGTTTTGGTGACACATGGCCCCATGGCCTTCTAAGGACTTTGCACACGCAGCATTTGGCTTAGTTCTGCACCCCATCACCCAAAGGCAATTAGGTAACACTTCAGAGGGAGGAAGGCCCTTTATCACTCCAAGGGTAAACATATCCTTCAAATGAGTGCTGTCTAGACAGTAAAAACCTCTCCATGGACCAAGGAAGACCATTGATTTAGGGATGACCAGGCATTTCCCTCCATACAGGTTGGCACAGTCCTCCAGCCTTCTTTATTTGTTCATTAAACCAAAATAATTACACACACAAACAAAACAGCCAGGAACTGCAGTGGACGTCACTGACCTAAGAGCAACCAGCATACGGACAGGACTCGGGGACACATTCTACTAGATCAGTGTGCCAGCTTGGTGCTGTGAAAAAACTTCCCTGATTTTTTTTTTGTTTGTAAATAATTACAAATATTTTGCACAGATGGTGTTTATATGGCTGCCTAAAACACTGAGTATTAGCATCGTTTCAAATTTAAAAACAATTGTGACAAATACTAGCAATTTCAAATAGCTATCTCTAGATACTAAATCAGAGCCAAACTCCATGAATTATTAATTTTAAGAAATTTGTATGGGACTTTTTTCCAATAGGATTTTAAGGTAGTCAGCAGTTTACAAGATCACCCCTTTTTAGTTGTACTTGCATAAGATTAAAATTATTTACTAGTAAAGTCAGCGGTTCTTATTCCATGGACACCAGTGGGATCAGAATTGTGCCTGTAGTGTTATATAAATAGTTAAACTACACAATCCACTACTATTTAGCCTTTAGTAAAAATTTCTACAACAACCTGGAAGGCAAAAATACTTGTTATTTCCAAACTGTGAGCAGAAGGAGGAATATTTACAGAACAAATTTTCTTACATGCTGATTTATAGACTGTAGGAATACTGATTCCATTTTAACATAAGCTTTTTTTATGTGTATTGCCATTAAGAAAACCCAAACACTTTTTCATCTCATTGGACTGACTTAATACATCCCAGAAGTAATGAATACATAGTTATGTCTACACACACAGAATAAACAGTGCATGCAGAATAGCTGTGTGTCCTGGTTCCGGCTGGGACAGGGTTAACTTTCTTCCCAGTAGCTTGTGGGGTGTGCTGTGTTTTGGGTTTGGTGTGAAAGGAGCGTTAATGGCCCATTGATGCTTTGGCTGTTGCTGGGTGATGCCTGCACTGGGGTGGGAGGAGCACAGCCAGGGTGGTGGACCTACCTGGCCAATGGGCTGTTCTATACCATGTGACATCATGCTCAGTATAAAAACCGGGGGGGAGGGGGGGAGCTCGCCCCCACCCACCCCCGGTTTCGGGACATGTAGTTGGCAGTCGGTGAGCAGTTGCATTGTGCATCGTCTGCTTTGTATATTCTGTTATTGTTGTTGTTCTCATTTGCTATTATTGCTGTTCTACTTTGTTTTATTTCAATTATTAAACTGTTCTTATCTCAACCCGGGAGCTTTCCTACTTGTGCGCTCCCAATTCTCTCCCCCATCCCACCGGGCGGGGGGGGGTGAGCGAGCGGCTGTGGGGGGGTAATTTTGCTGGCTGGGGTTAAACCACGACACTATGTGATGTGAACCTTGCTGTTTATTAAAGGAAACATTTGCTTATCTTTGTAAAAAACTTAAGAAAATAGAAAGTTATTTCACCCTATAAAAAGTCCATGTAATAAAAATCATCGAAGTGCAAGACAACAGATTTATTCCAATGTCATTTCAAGTTTTGAAGCAGCCAGTAAAAATATAAATTTCAGATTTAGATTAATGAAGTTTAAAAAGGTATATTCACAGTGCTTATTAAACAATTAAAGCGCAGACAGTTTGTGGCAAAGCAACTGCTTATTTTCAGCTGATTACAGGGTAGGAGCAGAACTGGGCTTTGTATTTGTTACAGGCAAAAACCCTGGTGTTTTAAGCAGGTTGTCTTGGCAGTCTCATAGCATAGATCGCAGATGACTGGGTTGGAAATTACTTCAGGCGGTAATATAGGTCATCCTCTGGTTCCACGAAAATGAATGCTGACTATGGATTACAACAGACATGGATTTTCAAGAATATGACTCAAAAAAGGGGAGCAATAGTAGCTGTTGAAGGAGAACAGTCCACTCAAAGCGAAGTTTCTGTAGCACCCTAGCATGAATCAAGCACTTCTAGATTGTCCAGGAGGAAACATACCATCTTGTAAGGACTAGCATCCAGCTCAGTGACCTGACTCATGCTTTGCCCAGACACAAGACATTTAGAGACACACCACGTGAGTTGCCCCCTCACAGATGTGTCTTGCTGCCCCTGATTAGCAGCTAGACATTGTTCACAAAGCAGCTGCTGCTGAGGCCGTATTGCTTGCAGCCAAACCATCACCATTTCATCCCCAACAATTAGCTGTAATGACATAGAAAGACATGTCCACTAAAGGGAATAACAGAAGCATCTTGTAGGCATTTGGGTAAAAGCACATGCAACCCCCACCATTTAGGTTTCCATTTTGGGTACTTCGTTTTTTCTTTTTGCTTCCTGCCTTGATTGAAGTCTTCTGGAAATCAGAAAAAATGCATAGGTAACAATATCTTGCATGCAATGTGCTATACATAATGTGAGCATTTTCTGTGCACAAAATGACCCAACAGCCAGAGACTGAAATAAGCTGAGGTCCTTCTGGGCCAGGCACTACCACGCTGCATCCCAGGAGCTTTGTCAACTGAAACCAAAAGCCAATGAACAGCACTGTCCAGAAAGGGGAAAGAATTTTCTCTGAGCCACTGCACCACTCCCATAAGAACAACACTCCAGGGATGACCTCCACTTTCACTGAGCTGCTTTGCAAAATGAACTGGACTATTTAAGTTCAACTAGCTGTGGTTATCCAGAGGTCAGTAAAGTGCAAGGAACTGATAAAAGCTCAGAAAAATATGCAATTATAATCTAGAATTAAACAGTGAACTCTAGACACAGAAATAAGAAAGGAGCAATTGAGATATTTATTCACTTTATGGAGATATTCTGAAGACAGCAGCTGTTCATCTAAAGACATTAAGCCAGAATCTCTTTTAATTCCTAAAGAGGTTAAATAAGGAATTTGAATGTCTGAATATCAATTGAGCAATTTGCATGTAATCACCCGTGAAGTCCCTCGCGCTGCTAGGTCAGTCTGGTGGGGAGGCCAGCATTTGAAAAGATCATTAAATGCTGTTCAGGGAGGGATAAGGCTTTCTGACCCAAGAGGTCCTGTGTATTTCTCCATCTTGAGGCTTGGTTATGTTTTCTATCACGTTTGTTCTCCTTCTACTCTTTATCTTTTCTTCAAGAGACACAGTGCACTTCAAGATGGAGACACTGAGTGCCAGAAAGCTTCTTTAGGAAGATAAAGCATCCATTTGATGCCTATGTTAATTGCTACTCCCAGGCACCCTTTTCAAATCTGTAAAAGAAGTAAACTGATCCCAAGATAATACTGAGCATTTCACAGTCTCATTTGGTAATGAAGGAATAACAAAGAACAACTGCTGTCTTAAAATAGAAATTCATAGCTTTGTAGGGTCAGTGGTATTTTATGGGACTCTTTATGCCTGGAACAATTTAATGACAGCTACAGTATTGCCATATTTATTCCCTACCATTTCCAGGTTTATTATCGATTACTTCATCTTTTTATGCTAGCAGCGTTTGCCATGTACATGTAAAAAAGAGTGCAGGGGCAGCTGGGACCCTTGATATGTATTTAGAGGCTGAGGACAGTAACTATGTGATTGGAGTTATCCAGCTTAAGAGAGTAAAGTTATATCTATGATATGCAACCATGATCTACAGCCATACTTCTGGATGGCAGTGTAAACATACTGCAGCCATCATCCTGATCATTTATATTAATAAGAGAAAAAATAGAGTTTGAGAGGAAAAGGAGAATGAACACACAGAGCAATTACCTTTTTGATACATGGGCTTGATTCTCACTGAATTAATTTCACCACTCCACAAGCTTTGCTATACTGCCAGATGTATAAAGTGACCTCAGTGATAGCAAAGAGATTATAATTTCTGCTGAATTACTGTAATTTGTTTAGCTTTGTTTGCAGACAGTGTTTTGAGGCAGACAAAATGCACCTTTGCAAAAACTTGTCTAGTCAAGTTGGCGGGCAAAACCTGTGGGGCTTCCTCCACCCCTGTCTCCTCCCTCTCAGGGGAGGCTCTGCATCAATCCCTACCATGTCTCAGCATGGGTACCCTGGTGCAATGTTTTTGAGAGATAAGGATACCAAGGTTGATTTTAGGGAAGAGAGGAAAAAAAGACAATGCTGTGAATCCAGTGGCATGCTTCAGCTCTGATTCAAGTATGTGGCTAATCCTAGTGAAGTCTCTGGAAGTCATTATATAAGGGTGGCTGCGATACACTGATCATAGTGGTCCTGCATTTAGTAGGCCCTCTAACAGCAATGCACAAGCTAAAATTTTTGGTGGGTCAAAGCCTTGGGATTTCAAGCCAATGTTCAGAGTAGTACCTCAGCAAATGTTTAGCATTAATCATGCACATTATTCATCTTTATCAATTAAATCAGTTAAACTTAATTTTAAGTTCGGACTTTGAAATAAACCTAAAATTAATGGAGAAGTGAGGTAAGGAGAAGAAAATGAATGTATTGATATTATTCTCCTGGTCATATAAAAAAAAAAAAAAAAGATTTGGGATCTTTTTGCTGTTTCTCCCTGTTCAGGCTGTCCCCAAAATGTAGTTGCCTCAAGGATAGATTACCCTGACCTATTTTCCCGGCAGTATCACATTACAGTTGCTAGCGGAAAAGCAAAAAAAACCTAAAAGGAATTGCAAAATATTTGAGACCGCACTTAGAGAAGGGGTTGACTTGTCCAGACTGCTGGTATCCAGCCGTCCTAGAGCTGCTTACTGCAAACTCCCCAGTTAGCCACAGTCCCTTGTGTTGTTACAGACCCCCTCACTGAGATTAGCAACTGTTATTTATCTTTGCTGAGTTAACTTGCACATTAAAAAGGGAACTGATCAGCTATGGTTAACTAATGAAGTCAGGATTCGCTCTAACTTAGCAGATAAAAATTAGATCACCATGATTTCACAAAAAAAAGTCTACTTTCCATGGAGAATTGGCATTTAAGATGGGTTATTTGTTACAGCTTAGTGTAGCGTCAGCCGCACATACAGCATAGCATTTTGGATTGCATCATCCCTGCCCAGCAAGTGTAGCCTGAGGCTGCCGTAACTACCAGGCATGACCGGCTATTCACTGCCTTGGATCCATCATTTCAGTGGAGAATGTAGGATATGTTCTGCTGGCATGAAAATGACACCATTACCTTCACTATAATTAAGGTTGAGTTGGCTGTCCTCTGAGAAATCCCTGCTTCACGCTAATTTAGAATCACATCAGGCTACTGTGGTCATTGTCAGCCTAGCTGAGTGTTTCATAGGTCATTTTCCCAAAGTAAAATGGCTTAAAATTGAAAAGAAAAAACTCCAAGGTTGCTAAAATCAGTTATCTGTATTGGTATGTAGCCCTGACATCAAGTTATTAATAGGAATAAGCGCCACTGGTGGAAATTAGGCTTTTCCATGTCTCTGCTCTGGGTTGTACCAGACAACATTATCAGCAGGCCAGCCGCTGCTGAAAGTGGGATTGATCTCACTATAGAAAAGGCCTTAGTCTTTCTTTAATTTGAACTCCCCTCACTGAAATTAAAGCCCACTGCTCCTTATTCTGTCTGTAGAGAGAAATAAAAGACAACACTTTGTCTTCTCTACAACTGCATTTTCCATACTTGAAGACTGCTGCCATATCATCTCCTTGCCCTTTCTTCTCTGGAATAAAGAATCACAATTCCTTCATCTGTCTCTCTTAGGCCACATCATTCAGAAGTCTTTTGCAATTTCTCCACATCTTTTTCAAAATACAGAGCCCCAAACTAAACACTATATCCATTCTGAATAGAAGGATTATTTCCAGGCATCTCTTCTCATGTCCCAATCTGATGCTTGGGGTTTTTTTATCACAGTCTAAAAACATTGACTTACGGTTATCTTATAAACCATGGCAAACCCCAAGTCCCTTTCTGTGGAAATGGTACTTACCCTGTGTTTCCCCCATTCAGTTTTATGCAGCAGATTAGTCCTTTCTGAATACAGAACCTCCATCTGTTTTAAGAACTTTTCTCCAATTTATCCATATAATCCCAAATTCCATTCCCATTCTCCGTGCGCTTTCACATTCTCACGTATCTGAGAATTTAATAAGCACATTCTCCACTTCATCTTCCTATTACCATTTTACATAGATCTATAACCCAGGACCAGCACCCTCAGAGCCTCCAAAGATATTGCTTCCATCTCGACAGTAAACCATTGGCAGCTACAGTCTGAGCACAATCAGCCCTCACTGTAGCTGTTCTTTTTTACATAACCTGAGGGCAAGGCCCCTGGGGAAAGGTTCATGAAATAAACTTCTCATTTTTGTGAATCTCCATGGCCATACTATCTTCTTTTAAGAGGGTAACACTACATGCAATCCAAACCAACAGAGCCTACTGAAGACTTCTTGTACTTTCACACAGTTTATGGCAGTATTCTGGCCATTTTCTTGTTGGTCTTAGCCATATTGACTCCCACATTAATCTGGCTTGAGCACAAGGCCTTCTATTTCGTAAATTAACATAAGGTCTACAGGACAGAGCTGTGACAGAGAATAGCTCATTGCTGACTTGCTTATTTTTTCAAACAACAATTAAATCAGTTGCATATGTCAAGTTAACAATGAACCTTGACATTACCCCACATGAATGGCACTCACAGAACATTTGAATATATACAGTTGAAATTATAACGTGTTCAGCTATGTGTTTGACTCAATATTATACCCAGAATAAAGACAATCTCTGTGACAGAAAGTGTATAACCTAAATGACAGATAGTAGACAGGATGCACTGAGAAATGCCAAATGAGAAAATGGAAATGTTTTTCTCATCACATTGTTATCAAAATCACCTCGCACTCCCGTTTGCTGCTTTCTCATACTGCCATGAACACAGGATGCTGCCCTAAATCCAGGTGTCACTAGGTGTCTAGGTGTCTACTGTCCATAAATCTAGTTTTGGCTATGTATGACTGAAATACTACAAATGGACTTTGGGGAGCAAACCTGCACCAACATGGGTCATTCCCTGGCAGGGTAACTGAAGGAAAATCTTTAGGCTGAGAGTGTGGCTTCCAGCCTACGCTAAGCAGAGATGTCCTTGACTATCTCCCAAGATGGGCTTCTCACCAAACCAACGTGATCATTTTTATTGCTAAGAGTTTAGTGTATTAAACAAAAATCTTTACCTTTTTTTGGCCAAGAACTGATAAATTTCCCTTAGTCTGCTGGGGTCATTTTCCATCCATTGCTTCTTTAAGAAATTAAAGAGTCATCTGCTTTGCTATGCTGACTGTGGCACTCCAGCTGCATTGCAAGCTTGTTTAGGCTATGTACCTTTAAAATAAACTTGGCAGGTGGAACAGTGGGTACTTCCAGCATACACCTGCCTCATGTCTCCCGAGCTGTGGCATACTGCTTGTAGATAAATGACTGTCTAAGAAAATGATCCCACGCAAACATGGTACCGCAACAGTTTTGCCTTGAGTAGTCCCAAAGTTTTTCCTTGTATTTCAAAAAGCCTATGTGGGAAAATAGCATCTTTCCTGTTTCAAAACCCAAACCGACAAAAAAAAACTTTTATCAGATGTTTTTAAGCTTGTCATTCACAGTCTCAAACTCTGCTGCATTGGAGCGGAGGCTTCTTTTCCATGCCAGGTTGCCACAAATGCTAGCTGGAAGCAAGAAAGGCAGAGCAGGAACTTTGTTAGGTCTTGATTCATCACTTTGCTACTCATTTAATATCAGATAAATTTCAACAGCATGCTAAAAGAATCTGCCAGGAGTTAGTGATGGGTAATATTAATACTGCAAAGTGAAACCTGGGACTTGTAAAATTAATCAGTAATTGATTCCAGTGTTGACAGAGCAGGACGGAACCATCAAAATTTTAATTTTAATTTTATTACAGTTCCACCAGCTGATGACCAAGAGAGAATTTTGCATGGCTGGTTACCGCTATGCCGGATATTCCTACCGATGCCTGTGCTGTGCCCTGGGTATATTCCCAAGGACCCGAGCCAGGTCAGAAGGACGACCCAGCGTAGTCACAGATCAAAATCAGAGACAGCGTTGCGGCACGGCACAGCTGCGCAGCCACCATGCAGCTTTTGCAGCCTGCTCAGCATGAGGTGCTCCGGGACAGCACTGCGCGGCCCCACAGGCCTGTGTTGTACATCTGCTCTACTCAATTTATTACCGATCAATTATTTTCTAACAGCTTAGTCTAGGATTTGGTGTGTGACCTTGGGATACGCTCCTCTAGAGGGATTTCTTTCTAACAGAAACCAGTACATGTGAATCAGTTTCCTAACAAGTCTCATTGTCATTTTCAGAAGATCTTGCGTTATAAAGACTTACTGTATGTACTATATAGACTGTGGAAACACACAGAAGTCCAAAAGGAGATGCAAATTTAGGACTTAGTAAACAAGAACTTTGCGCATAGCACAGAACTGGCGTGAAATGGCCTGGTCCTTTTCTTCTGGAACTGTTTCAAATCAGTCTCCACAGCAGCCGACACAGTGATGGGGAATCACCCTTCTTCACTCACTATGTCAATTTACAGTCACCATTTCTGTTGGTTTGTTATTTTCCCCTTAGCTGTTTGTCTTTCCCAGCCCTTTAGTTCACTCATGTGAAAGTACTGGGGCAGTCATTCCAAAAGAGAAATGGAAAGCTGTAATCAAAATGAGTGGGATGCAATTTATTTATGACATAGATTGTCATCAGTGGTTTTCTGCAAAGCATATGTAAAAGAAGAGCATGTACTGATACACACGGGATTCCAAACTTCAAGACAATAATGATTATTGGGTTTCAACCTCACAGCTAGCAATTTGAAAGATGCAATAATGTGCACAATTTGGATTTCCATTCCTCTTCTGAGAAAAAAAAGTTCTCTTCAATTTGTTTCCAACATACTCCCTGCCTTGCACATGAAGAGCAAGCCTGAAAATGTAAAAATGTTCAGTTTGCTTGCTTTTAAAGGTTTGATATTAGAAAAAGCTTGCTGACAAAGTTTTTCCTCTCCAAGTATTTTAGATGAGTATCACTTGCGATGCTAGAAAATAGTGCTTGGAAAGCTTTATAAGCCATATAAAAGATTGGCTCCAAGTGCTGCAGAATGAAGCTTTTTTAGCTTTCTGAAGGACCACACATGCCAGCGTTTGACCTTCCTGAAACAAATTACTATCTATGTCCTTCGATGCCACCTTTTTGGATAAAAGATAGCTCAGCTGTGTATAGAGGTCTTTGGTGTCAACAGAGATGGCTGATTGGCTTTCCCGTACGACCCTAATTTGCAGTTTTCTCCCCTCTTCCCATCTGAAAAATGCAACTGAGTGACAGGAATACTTACAAGCAAAACTGGCTCATACATACACACACAAGCCCACATACGCACACATATAAGTATATAGCTATGTATACACATATACATATTTATTGTCAGGAGTTGCTGAACCAGTAGTCCAATGGAGGTGAGGCTGCTGCAACTCCATGCCCCCAAGTCCAGCCAGTCGCAAGGCTGAGCATGTATTCCCATAGGCACACACACAAACGCATGTATACAACACATATGTATATATACACTGCCAGTCACACAGAACAACACGGACACACTCAGCAACAACGGCCTTATGCTGTTCCCCTCTCTGGCTGATCAGGATGAAGGTTTGTTACTAGGAAAAATATATAAATACGTGTGATGTGAATCCCTTCAGCAGCTGGGCTCAGGCATTCAGTCTGCCCAGCGGCTGCCTCTGGATCCCAGTCTCCTCGGTTGCTGGCATCTGGACATATGAGCCCCCGAGGCTGCAGCCCCACTCCAGCTGCTGGTACAGACCTCCTTGCACACACACATGCAGAGTGTGGATCCTTCCTGCAACTGGGCTTGGACACAGACTATCCCGTAGCTGGCCCCAGATCCCCCTCTCTCCATTGCCTCTTGCACAGAAACACATGCACATGCAAACAGGTCTCTCAATCTACCCAGACCCCATGGCCTCTTGGGTGGTTGGCGTGGACCCCCAGCAGCCAGCTCCTCACGCTGTCTCATTCCTGTACACACATAACACTGGCTCCCAGATCACGTAACCTCTTCACCAGCTTGTCCAGCCCGATATTCACTAGCGATCCCACACTGACAAACGTACCCTCACTCACTCCCATTGATGGCATTACAGACACATGGACACTCTGACCCATGGTCTGACTCTGATGGCCGGCACTGCGACCCCCATACACACACGTGCGCACAGAATACACAGTCCTTCAATCAAGAAAATAATTAGAAATGGAGTTTGATGAGAAGGCAGATCAAGCTGTGCTGACCAGGTGCAGGGCATGGCCAGACAAGTGTGCTGACCAGCCACTGTTCACACACAAGCAGCCCCTTTTATGCCCCTTCCCTTTATTTTTGCATGTTCATTCCTCCCCAGACCCCCTTGATCCTTCCCATTCCCCACCTTGGCTTCCTCCCCAGAATATCCCATTAAAAGTCTTGTATTATCCCAAAATGTTCTTCCCCAGCATCCCACATTGCCTCATACCCACCCAGCAGGCAGTGAGCCCCTCAGCCTGAAAAGTGCTCTGGAGAGCCTCTCCCCTTGGGTGTCCCCCAGCCTCTGGGACTGAGGGTCCCCAGGATCCTGGGGAGATGCTCGTGTCTCTCAGTGGGTTACTGGGACTCCCTCCCCTGCCATTGTGCCCAATGACACTCTAACATAGTGCATATCTATGGGTTTATCTGGCTTCATATAGGCTGCTGCCTCCAGTCAGACCATGCGCAGCACAGGGAGAAGAGTCAAGATCTTTCTAGTATCAGGAGAGCCGAGCAAAATTTGTAGTGAGGGAAGTCAGCACTCTCTGGTTCTGCTCCCCCTCTAGGAGCTTACCTAAACCAAATTCCTAATTTTAAGAGTTTTCAAGTAGTTCTGTGATAGCCAATAAACCTAAGCAATGGTAAGCTTACCTTGGCTTTGCTTCACTTACCTTCATGATCTGCTTACCTTCTTTTGTAAAATAAACTTTTAATGTTAATTTTAAAAGTGACCTTGGCTAGGTTGCTTAACCTCTCTGTGATTCTCTTCTCCCTTTTGTACAATTAAGACAATAAAACAATGCACCCACATGGGTATTGTGAAACTTAATTAACTGGTGTATGCAGGATTCTCTGAGGTTCTGCAAAGGAGAGCATTGTAAGCATAGAAAATTAATGTTAGGATGAATATTACACAATAACCTGAGACAGCATCTGTAAGTGAACAATTTGAAAAAAAACCTCACCTCAGACAAGATTTTCCAATGCACTGAAAGAAGTTTTGCAGCAGTGCCTTCAGATTCAGTGTTCAATGGCCAGAAGCATAAAAGAGGAGAGCAGCTTGCAGTCCCAGGTTAATTGCTCAATTCAATAGAATTGTTTATGGTTGGACTCGATGATCTTAAGGGTCTTTTCCAATTCTATGATTCTATGATTTGCAGAACACAGGTTTCACCCAGTTAAATACTGATGTCACGTATTCCCACCCATATCCATCTAAATTTTCACAGTCTTCACAGCACTGCCATTAGAATAGCAGGTACAAACTGTCCCTAAAACCTGTTCAAAATGGAGCATCAAGCAGCCTGGGAAGTTTTTCTGAACCCAGTTTCTTTTATGAATCTTGTCAAGGTTCATCTGGTGATCTACTTATGCTTGCCAGATTTCCATTTCAGGAGTAGCCATACTACAGCTTCTGTCAATGCATTTTGTTTTCAGGTTCTAGTCTCATGCAAAGCTTGGGTGAAGCTCAGAAAGTACAGATATTAGGAAAGAAATTAAAGAAAATATCTACACCACCCAAAGAACGAATAAACTGTAGAATGCCACATAGTAACAGCAGAAATTGATTGTGTGAAATTTCCATACTTTAAAACAAGTTTGTTTTGTAGTTTATACAATATTTTAAATTACTTCACCATAAGCACCCATAAGCATCTCAGCTGTGTAGCTGAATAACTTCCCTGATTATGACAAAAAATCATAACAACAAAGCCATGAAGTTCTGCTTTTCAATGTAAGACATAGCAGATGCCAGGTTTCCTAGCAATGCCACGGTCCTTAGAAGCCAGGTGATGCACAGTTAATTTTTAGACAGTTACCAGGCAACAGTTGGGACTAACACAAGGCCACGAACAACTCTTTAATTTTCTTTCCTGAATCTGAGCTGCTGAATTTATATTTCAACTATTTTTCCACTGGAGGTCTTAGCCATGGAAAAAGGATCATACAGCATATTGGTTAGATTAGATAAGTGATTTTCTTTAGCAGGTCTAAGTATTCAATAAATCTATTCCTTTGTAAATATAATATAAAGTTGCTCTTTCAATTTTTCATATGCTTTGACCTAAGAAATTCTACCTGCAAGAAAGAAGTTGAACAAAAATCTCACAGCCATTCTGTGGTATTGCAAAAAATAAAAGCCTGTGATTTTGCTTTTTGTTTAGATTTTCTTTTATCTGTCATTTATGTTTTGACATGTTTCCCAAACTCCTGTTACCAACCATTCTAATCATTACCATTCAATTATGAATGACAGTTTAATCAACAATGGAGCATTCAGCTACACTACAGGTTTTTTTATTTCTCCCCCTTGCTTTCACCAACAAACCTACTGAGCTTGATTTGCTTACAAAAGAGAGAAAATGGCATGTTTGCCTGCAATGGGAGGGATCTGGACTTGAAGATCAAGATGTACTTTCCTCTGTTATTGTTCTATGGTAACGTCAGTTTGTCATACTGTCTTTTACATGCCAATAATTATCTTCACACTCCAAGTCACCCAAAGTCTGAGTTCAACACGCGGGAAGGAAAACTTAAATAGGAACAAATGGAGGTTTCCTTTCATTTTTAGCATTTCATATAAAAAGAAATGGTATTTCAAGTAATTTAATCACTCTTGTACTTTTAGTATATAATCACCATCACAATACCTCTCTCACAGCAGAGTCAATAACTGCAACTCCTCATCTGGTGAGATTTCTATATGCACCAGTGTGATCTCATCTCTAAGAGGAACTGAATTAAACCATTGCCACAAAAAATGTGAGCCCAGTGTTTCAGATGTAAGACATGTGAAAACTCGTATCATTTTTTTCCCTGAGAGGAAAATGGAAGATGGGGACAAGGAAGGGCTCTAATTTCCCTAATTCACATATTGTAATGTGTCATTGTCTGCAGGCCATTAGGAACCCGAGTTTATTTTTACTATTATTTATGACTGTTACTGCACTAGCTTCTACACAGAAGTTATGCTGTTCAACTACAGACCCATTGTGCTCAGCACTCCAGGAACAGAAAAAAATGTATTGTAAACTTGGGGGGTCAAGTCACTGCAAAGGAGTTTGAGAGCCTGCACCTACTTCTCAGAGGTTGATTTGAATATTTCTGGCATTAGTAGCATTGTAAAGTATAACCTGCCACACAATGAGTGGGATGCTTGAAAAGCTTAAGTGATACAATATACAGGAATTTGATGCTTTGCTAGGTGTCTTATTCAAAGCTAAGCTGAGATGATACATCTTACTCCAGATTTCTGTAGCATCTGGCATTTCACAAACATTGATCAACTCTGCCTGACATTTTCCTTGTATAGGGAAGTGTTAGTAACCCCATGGTGTGTGTGACAGAACTGAAATATGCAGTGGTTGAGGACAATATTTTCACACTTGGAAGTCGACACCCATATTGTGTCCATGGAGCTGACTGTGAGTCCCTGAAGATCCAGCTCTGGCTTCATAACTGATTTGAGCTGACCTAAGTCTGGGCTGTTATCTAAAGGGACATTTCCACCCCCTGCTCTCTGACCCCAGCCACGTGCCCTCTCTTGTGCCAGCACAAGGTGTTGGGTGGATGCACAGTGGGTCATATCAGGGAACTGATCTAGCTGAAAACCCAGAAAAAACAACTGAGCAGATGGCCTGTCACATCAAATGGACCATGAAATGGCACTCTCAGGTTCAACACCTCTGCACTATGCTTTGGAAGAGCTGCGCTTGAGGTAGCTGGGGAAGAAATGAATGAAAGGCGTCTTGGCTGGGCTGTGCCTGTTCAACGCAGGCTGGTTGAGCAAAAGCCTTCCTGTGCACGGGGGACTGGGGCTCTCCCCTGCCAGAGTGGCCTAGAGCTCACCCGCAGTCCGCACTGGAGCGTGCCCTTGTGCACGGTCAGCAGGAGCACAGGCTCGAGCTTGACTGACAGCACCAGCAAGGAGGGCACCGGTAGCATGCTGAAGCCGGGGAGAGGTTTGGGGGTTATTAGTCCACCGTCTTGGATGGAATGGTAAAGACTCCTCTCGCCTGCTCTGCTCTCCCTCTTACCCCCGTAGGTGGGATGGTGCCATTTTCTCACTCCTCCCTCTGCTTCTGTCCAGCAGCACTACTGTGCCATGCTCTGTCCTCCCTTCTCGAATAATCCAATACTTCCCGACACTCATGACCTTCCTTTCTCTTGTACAAGATCTTCTCCTTTGCCAGAAATGTCCCTAAAGTTTCCACATCCTCACCCCTTCTTCCCCAGACCCCACAGGCTCCTGTGCCTGGGGTTACTCAGCATTCTCCAGCTTCAGGCCACACTGGCCAACAGCCAAACTCAGTCAGGACAAATCCAGAGCACAGCCCAAATCCTTCTATCTCTGTTGACTTGAACATATTCAAAGCACTTGACAGTATTTTGACTCTAACTCTAAATAGTCAGCCAAGAACTGAGGAGCTCCTTCAGCCCATCTGCATAAGTCCCAAAGAAAGATGACAACTAGAAGAAAACCTTGCTTAAAAAACCACTTTGTCCTATTAAAAAAGAGTTCAACTAACTGGAAACAATACACTTTTTTTTTTAAAATACTTTAACCAAAATGTTCCCCTTTGGCTATGTTTATCGTTGAAACACAGCCATTTTATGAAACAAAAAGACAGCACTGGGTCTGGTTTACAGCCAATATGCTGAAGGCTTCAGGAATAGTTTTAGCATCATTTAAATCAATTGAAAATGCTGAACATTTTAAGAAAACAAAGGGGAAACCATGTAGGATCCTTGCAGTAGAGGAGTGCCCTGACCAGTTCACAAATTTTTTTATGGCCAAGTGGACCTGAACTGGTTAGCTGTTTCCTTTTGTCTTACACCACTAGAGAAAGACAAAATCTTGAGGGGTGAAAAAAAAAGTGTCGTCAGTCTTCAATTTTTTCTCTTTTACTTGTAAAGAATGACAAAGAATATGTTTTATATCTGTCAGTCATTTACACTGTTGTGTAAATATTGTGATAAGCAACAACTAATTTTTGGAAGTGTTTACCTGTCACTTCACTGTGCAGAGATCCAAAGCACCCCTCTTACGGCAGGGCCCAAATGCAACTCACCTAAATTGTGGCATTTACCTTAACTGTCTCCAATCTAAGTCTGAATTGTCCTTCTGATGGTTATCTACTTCCATTGACTACAGACAAAACTTAGGTCAAAAGCAATCCAAACAGGCATCTCACTGCAGCACTTCCTTAGGGAGGAGGCACCAATGTCTGTGGGTACTCTTTTTAGGCATCGTGCTCTTGTTTTTATGCACTTGTGTTAGGTAGACTAGATCTTGCAAATTGGTGATAAAAAGGAAAAGTCTGCATTGAGAGAAGTATAAGCCCTGAGGAGACTAGGAAACTATCTTCTGATGGAAAAATCTGTGTTAAAATGTATTTGATGTTTAGTCATCTGCAAAACCTTGGCAGGTAGTTAGCATCACCTACACACTGGGATAGAGAGCCCCAGATGTTATTCTTTTATTCCTACTTCTACTACTGATCATTTGTGTGACCTTGGACAGATGACTTCCCAGTTCCACCTCCTCTATCTCTACCCACCTTTTAATTCTTCTGTCTGCTTAGACTATGAAATTTCTGCTACAAGGACTGTGTTTTTATACAACAACCAGATGTGACAAGAGTAGAATCCATGCCCTGAGGACCAGGGTTCTTCAGAAGAATTACCCTTTCCCAAGGCTCTTCCCCTAGAGGATGTAGGCAGAGAAGGTTGGTTGGAAAAGTTCTTGGTAGTAACAGAGCAAGAGTTAGAGGGAACTCAGGATTGAAAGCTCTCCATGGCCTGAAGGTGACTTGGAGGCAAGGCAAGCTTCAGGTAAAGGTACTGTAGAGGATTAGGAGCTTTTATTGCACAGCATCTCATACGGTCCCAATGGAACCCATGCAGCATGATCAGGAAGTGATCAAAACCCACTGACCTGCAGAGAAAAACTCAAGAAATGAGTGACTTGTGAAGAGTGGCTGTACTAAGTCTTTAGACTCAGTTAATGTTTTTAGAGCCTACCATGGGACATATTAAGAAACATACATGCACTCTGTGTGTGTTGTGTACAGACTGAGAAATCACACCTGATCAGAGAAATTCCATTTACATTAAGAGTCTTTATGCCTCTGGCATTACCCTTTTAAGGAACACAAATCTAATTTGCAATCCCCTGAAATCTGCACAGTCTTAGTGTAAATGGCTGTGGAGGCCTCAGGTCTTCCTCCCCAATGTGAGTCCCCATCCTTTCTTAGCTATCAGGATGAGATGATGCCATCAGTTTTCCTCTAAAGCTATGCAAAATCTATCTTTTTTTCAGGTGGTCCAGACTTCAGATACTCAGGAACTGAAATGAGAAATAATTTTTAAATCCCACCAGGCTGGCAGGAAGCTGCACTGACCTCAGAACTACAATAGGAATGTCTTACAGCTGTGTTGACCAGCTCTGATAAGAACCTATAACACTTTACCTCTCAAATTGGTTTCAGTTCCCCAGGGACATTTCTGTCAAAGCTGAGTGCTACTTGCAAATAGGGAATCTTGTGTTATCCTTGAAAAAGGTACATAAAAATACATTTCAAACTTTCATAAAGCCTTGCAGTTTACTCATGTTAATTATTGAAGGATTTATACATGATATTAGAATGACCAAGTGTGATGATATGTGATCAGCAATTAATGAACTGCTCGCCAATGAAAGACAGGTCCCTCATTCTGGTATAGCAGGAGAGGGGGGCGCAGGTTTGATGACCTGATGATATTTCTTGCAGGCCTATTTTCTGTTATTCTGTGGTTATACTCCTCTGTCACATATGGAAAATCCATACATACAGAAGAGATCTATGAACACTTGCCCTCACTACAGTTGTCTTTTTAAAACAGTTTTTTAAAAATGCCTAAAACAAGTTCCTTTGTTTACCATTCAGATTTTAAATTTGGCAGTTACAGTGCCATAATCTTACAGCTCATCATCATAAATATCATCATTTTATGACCACCCAGGAGAGTATCTGCATTAACATTGTACTGAAATGTACAAGATTCAAGTTCTTGTCCTTTAGCATTAGTTTTCCTGTAAAAATGATCTAAAAATCACCTTGAATATGTGTTTCCTCCATTAGCATCCCACAATTCAAAAAAGAAGATAATACAAAGTATTTTAATTTTAAACTGTCAGTTTAACTTAATAGAAAAGCATTATATTTCTTATTAATATTCTATATACCTAACTGCTCTAATAAGCAATGTGAAGCACTGCATGGGCAGTTAGGAAGAAAAAGCCTCAGTACATCAGATTCTTTGAAATGAGCAGATCATTCTGGCATGCTCAAATTTTATATGATGCATTTAAGAGCTCGTTTGTAAGAAGCTTTCTGTTCAGTGAAGCAGAAAAATTGTGATCAAAATTAGAGTAAAATAGTATTATTTAGCATTACATAAGAAACTATTAATAATTATTGCATCAGCTTCTGGTCCTAATTACAATGTGTTTGTTAGAACAAGCTTGTTGGCCATTTAGTCATCCCACCTCCATCTCTTCTCATCCCTGTCTCCACTGTGACTGCCTTCACCTCTCTCCCTCTCTCTTCAGGGACATGATTTAATAGTGGGAGAGTTGCCACACAGCTGAAGTTTGTCTGAGGACTCTGGCATGCAATGCAGATGCAACTCAAGGAATGAAGTTGAAGTTTCACCTGTGGAAACAGCAGGGTGTTCTCTGAAACTGGAATTATACTGGTTTTCTTATATTTTCCCCAATCAGAAGTTGCTGTGAATGACCAAGTAGCAAGAAACAAAGGAAACAATGAGAGAGAGATGCACCAGCTTTCTCTCCAGAGGTAACCAAGGTTTTTAAAGCCTTGACACATACTAAAACAACCATACAGACTTTAAACCTCCCTCAAGAAGCTATTCTGCCCATCCAGGATCAACACAGTGTCCTGCCTACTGCCCTGGAGGGACAGAGCCAGTCTTAGGCCAGTGATGTGTCTTTCTTGAAGTGTTGCAGTATTACATGGATAATAGATTGGCCATGGAAAAAGCTGAAGCTCCAACCCCAACAATCCATGAGCTTCGTTTGGGAGGGAAGCAGGAGAAGATAGACAAGATCTTAATCTATCTCTTTTCAAAGCACTCCAGTAGCTCCACCACCTCTCTCAGTCTCTTGAGGTAGGCACTGTACCTTCCTCTCATTGAGACTGCCTGGTCTGTCTTTGTAAGACTGGGCAGATGGCAAAGATGGAAAAGGAGTACCAGCCTCACCAAATCATGCCTTTTTGATCGGATTCAATGAAACATTTCCCTCTTAGTGTAGTGGTGTGGGACTAGGTTGTGTACGTTTCCCCTAGCATCTCCCATAAGGCATGCACTGAACCATCTGAGTTGAGATGCAGTTATATGGCAAGGCATTTATTTCACAAGCCCAGTAGGTTGAGGCATCCTTCTGTACCTGATCAGTTGGATTCCTTACACGTAGATTTCACCTCACAAGCATTCAGCTGGCAAAGGAGACTAACAGGTCCGTATCTTTTTGGAAATTAAAGAACCTGAATTCATATTTCTGGATCAGGGTAAAAAAGAAGAATATGGGTCTGGCTCACTGAGTCCCACCCCCTGCAACCCCAGATAATCGCACAGTAGTTATCCAGGTTAAAAGGGTGTGCCAAATTCCTCCCCATGCCACAGGCCACAGAGCCAAAGCTCTCTGTTCAGCCATGCCGGTCTTCCTCCCTGCCGGCTCGTCTTTCAGCGCATGGGGACGGCCTGCTCCTGCCCCTTTAAGATTTCCTTATTGAAGAATGTCCAGCCTTCCTGGACTCCTTTGTCCTTCCGGACTGCTCCCAAGGGACTCTGTCAATCAGGCCCCTAAAGAGGCCAAAGCCTGCCCTCTGGAGTTTTACCTGACTTTAAACCCTTAGTATTTACAGCTAGATAGCTTGGGAAATCTCATCCAGCCCAACAGCTTTTACAGCACCCATTCTCATGCATCTCACCATGCTGCCAGATGACTGATGCAAAAGCATGAGGCTGAATACAACAGTGCCAGAGCTCAAGGGCTCACTGACGCTAGTCCTCTGTAGCTGATTCAAGATCAGCTCAATAGTGGGTGGGTGCAGATGACTTGTTGATAGGAGAGTCTCAGACATAAATGAGAAAACTGTAAGCCCAAACTGGCCTTAAGCAGAAGATCTGAACTTCTTCACCCACACAAATGGGTGTCCTTGTATGATACCAGATGTGCTGGCAGCTGGTTTCCACAGAGCAGCTACAAGCTGCAGCAGCCAAGTGAACTGATTGAAGACTTCAGTCTCCTGAGCTGTGAATGTATCACTTGCCTCTATTTCACACTAAAATGTGCAGTGTTTTTTATATTAATTAAGTGATTTACAGACCAATGTCACCATTACTCTGTGTCTTGGAGGGCAACACATCATGTGTTTCTACACCTGAGTACAGATAGTTTTGCCACTACTGGCAACTCTGCAGCAGAATGAACAGCTTGTGAGCTGTGTCATTTATGAGCAGTGACAGAAATTTAGGTCACTCTCATTACAGAAAGGAACCTTTAAAAGAGCACATCACTGTCCCATGGACAATTTACAAATCATCCAAACACCAACATTTAAAAATGTTTTCTGTTTTCAGTGAGCAAAAAATATCACCTGTAGTGGTAATATTGTAGTGGAAATACAATGCTGCTGGGAAAGCAAAATCCAGGACAATACAACCTCATCCATGAGTTTCATGCTCAATAAATCCATTGGAAATTAAGCTCAGCTGACAACATTTCAACAAGTGTTCTAATTTCCTTATAATCAAGCACATTAACAACCCACCAAATTCATTTTCAATGGCTTCAGCTTCTCAGCCTAGCATATTGGAACAATTCAACACATCTGGGACTGGATTAATGTCACAAACAATTCCATACACTTAGAATGATCTTCTCACTTCGCGTTACATAGAAGACAGTCCTCAGAGCAAACAGTTAGCATTAAAATACCCCCCACTTGTGTAAGTCACCCTTGGAACTGAACTGAGCTGTTATTAATTAGTGGCATATCCTCTGTGTTTACACAGCACAATTTGTGTGCCTGGTACATGTGAGCAAAGTCACTACCCCAAGGAGCTTATAGTTTAAATCATACAGATAGCTAACCACATTATTATAAACTTGTCATGGATTTGAATCTAAAATCGTGGGGAGTGAATACATCTGTTTTGCAAGGGAATCTAGGCTAGGATATGAGGTTATGCAAGGATGTAAGCCACTCTTTTAATAAGTGTATCTGCTATAATATAGAATTGGGTGGGGGTGGAGGGGGGTTTCAGTAGATCAAACACTGGGGACATGTTTAAAGCTAGATCCAATAAAAGACCTGGGCACTGCAACTTCTGGGTCTTGCTCCCTACTGTATTAATTGGGCTACATCCAACAGAGGATTTATGTGGCTAAAGCAAGCAATGATCCCAAAGGCATATCTAAATTCCCACACCTAGTTGCTACTTAACCCTGGCAGTGCATTAAGAATCAAGCCAATGTGCTGTGTTTCCCAAGTACCCAGACTTTGCTGCTCCTTCTGCCCACAGCCGTGAAAGTCTTCCAGTGTGTGTCTCAGAGAGATCAGGACAAGCAAAGCCTGCAAGTTGTTTCCCACCCATTTTTTCTTTCGTTCTTCGTTCCATAGCTTCCTTTCCACTGATCAGCACACCCCCACTGCAGAAAGGCTTTGGGTCTTCTAGTAACTTTTTCCTTTCCTCCAGCATGTATAGTGCTTTAGCTCTTTGAATCTGACCTGCATCACTCAGGAGTTAGCAAGCAATTTCTGCATCCGTTCATGAGGTTAGCTAAAGCAGCAAAAAACTCGAGAGTACTTAATGCCTTTCTTCAGACTACTGAATTTAGTTCCCATTAATTTATATGTACTAACAAGTCCACTTTTATAGGACAGGTGGCCATTTTCTTACAGAATGATGTTGGCTAACACCTTTATCTCTCTGTACGACAAACATCATGCAAAGGAAGAACACAGGTCCCTTGGGCCCAAACAACCATGGCAACAACTTTGCATAAAAACTTCAAGCCTAGCTGTACACATATGCGTCCCACTGCTCTGGGAGATTTCCAAGAGCACACAGAGAGTGCCACTAGAGGAATCTAACTTTTTAGAGGGTTACTATCCTGTAAAGTTTTGTCTTTTGTCTATAGGAAGGGTGTTTGTGAATCCCACAATATTTTCAGCTTATGACAAACCTTAATTGTAGCTGAAAACCTGGAGTTAATCCAGTGATAGTCTCTCTCCCCAAATTGCCTTCTTTACATATTTTTTAACCTTTCAGGTCATCTCTTGAAATGAAGTGTGTAGGAGAGGAGACTGGAGTATTGTTTGAGGCAGCATTTACCATTATGCACCTAACAGCGCTTGTCAAGTGTATTGAATGTCCTCTATCAGTTGAATGTGTCATGTAGTAGTGAAGGTGTGCTATGAGAAAGCAAAGAGAAACCCTTGGCTCTGGGAAATGCTAGCCTTGCAACAAAAATACATGTGACATAAAAATGTGGAAATTCTTTTTTTTTAATTGTCAGTTTCTGTGCAATTTTCTGCAAAAAAAAAACCTAGTCCTTTACACAAAAAGTCTATTTTATGGTGAAAAATGTATTTTGTGGATCAATAGATTGAAGGCTAAAGGAAAGTGATACAATCATCTTGTCCAATCTCCTGTAGAAATCCATCTGAGGAATATCATTAACCAAAAATCTTTGCATCAACCTTGTAACTTCTTTAGAAGCAATGACATTTTAGAATAACATCTTATCATTTAAACAGTTCAAATATAAGAATCTACCATAGCCCAATTAATTATCTTTACTATCAAAAATATTCTCTGTATTATACAGCATCAGCTTCCATACTTTGTGTCACATCAGGATATTTTATTCTATTCTAACTGATTACTCCCCATGAAAAATATCTTTTCCACATAGGACTGTGCTCAAATTACTTTTCAGCTTTTTCTTGGGTAAGTGGAACAGATTGAGTTTTTTAGGTTTTCACTAGATAGTTTCCTGCACTATCCTGTGGCTGTTTCCTGAATTATTTATCAATTAAAAGAAAAATGCCAGCTTACTTCAGTACATTGCCTTGTTTCTATCTGGATACCCTAGGAAATATTCATTGATAAGCATGAATGCTATTCTTTTTCTCTTAGGACAAACCAAAATGAAGATTACTTCTCAGCTTAAACCGGAAGAGAATTGTTTTGATGCCACTCACTTATACTCTTATAAATAACCAGAAGTTTCAATAACTGATGATTCTCTTTTTTTGAGGACACAGATGAAAGCAGCTAGAAAAGAACAAATAACCCCAAACTTTTCTGAAAACCTCATTAACTTGGAAGTTGAATCTTGGGTTTGAAGACGAGTCATCAGACCAAAATCTGTGTGTGAGAATTTTTATATATATGTATACGGATGATACACATACATACACATACATATATCATACACATCTATTTTTTATATATATAAATTTATATTTATACAAATGCAAAAAGCTGTGGACCATTTGGGCCTCTCCCTGGTCACCAAGACCAAGGTGACTTTGTCTTCAGAGATGAGGAGGGAGAGGACATTCATTTGCAACAAAGCTCTAGAGCCTAATGGTTTTATTTTGCAAAACCCCTTAAATCCATTTTTTAAAAATCTAATGAGACAATTCTATGTTTCTTTGGAAAATAAATTTGTGTAATCTACAGGAAAAATGGTTTTCAGATACTTAATTGTAGAAAGCCATTTGAACTTCCAAATATGGCAGGCCTGTTGTACACTAGACCCTAAAAGCTATGAGATATGCATCAGGAATATTTGTGATATAATCCAAATCCCATTGGAATGGACGTAAGCTTCCCATTAACTTCAGTAGGGTTTCGGTCCTTGATCCATTCAATGCAGTGTCAGGTCAAAAAACCCTCAGCCTGCTATGCTGTTAGTGAGGTGCAGGGACACATTTGGAGGTTCAGCATAAAGACACATTGGAATAAGGGGGAAACAATGAAGGGAGGGAAGGGTAAATCCATAAAAATAGTTTATTTTGTGAGGTTAAATTGCACAGGAACCACAAACATCTCATTTATTTCAGCTGACACCTTCCGAGTAGGTACACAGTTGCATATGTAACACTTTCCCATATTTTTCCCCCAGGACACAGGTTTTTTTACACTCCCAGTGCTGTGAATTTATAACTGAGGCATTGTTTGGGTTATTACATGTAATAGGAACTGTATTTTCACAGATGGCTTACCTTCCTTGCCAGATGTCTGTTTTTAACAGTGTCCTAATAACTACTGCATATGCTAACTTGATTCTGTATATTAAAAAATATTGCCTTGAAGGGCCAAACCCTTTATTTTTAGGCTATTTTTGTAATCACTGAAACAACTTATGAAAGTATGAACTGTATTTACCAGCACTTGCAAGCTGGAAAGCAGCTACGACTCTCTCTCTAAAAAATGAATGCTTCTGTGCCACTGGACCTGCCAGGCAGGAGACATGAGTTACTGGATTAAAATCCTGTTTGTGCAGACTGTAGATCATTTTGTAGCTATATGCCTCCAGATCCCCTTTTAGTCTTAGAAATCTGTGATTCACCTTCTGAACAAGCTTCACACAATCATCACAATTATCAAACAAACCCCTAATTTCTTGCTTCAAAAGATTACAGTCTGGAAAACCAAAGGAAACAGACAATGCCTGGGGGTTGAAGAAAGAGCATATAAACAGCACAGATGGGCTTCAAAGGCATTGTTGAGCAGCATTGCCAAATCCAAACACTTCAAAACTATGAGTCAGGCACTAGAAAAGTCTTGAAATTTACTTACAACTCATGAGATGTGAAAAATAACTTATTTCAGTAACGCCTGCATTATTGTGCAGGCACATTCACTGCCCAACTGCCTGTCAGTTGTCCTCCCCCACCAGTTTTTGCATCCATTGGCCAATTCCAATTTGACAGAAATGTGGAGAGCTGAATGGTGTTGACTCCTTACAAGATCTGTGGGGTGCTGGGCTGGGGGTGAAGCCCATGCTGCTGGCTGCACGGGGAGGAAGGCAGGGGTAACTGGCACCTTGTCTGCACCGATCAACTCACACCGCCTGCAAGCAAACCGGGTCAGAGTGGGAGCTGCAGACATTGTGTGGGGCTGGACACACAGGGGAGCAGGGGGATACCTGGGGAAACATGAAGGAAGTCTATCAAAGGGTAGAGGGAGAAAAGCAGGCTAACCCAGCTGGACACCATGGAGTGGGAAGCAGACTGTGGGCATTGTGGCAGTGGGGTGTAACAATACCCAAGAGCCAGGTGAAGCTCCACAGCCACAGCAGGCTGTCTACATTTTCATCCCAGACATCCATGACATGGATATTAAGCACCATATAGACTAAATGGAGCTCATAAGCCCTTTCTCCCAAAACTGTGCTGAAGGGTTTAGTTCCCCTGCATCCTTCCCCTTACTGCTGGATGCTACTCCATTGCCCTCCCAGTGATTATTGCTCCCTTGCGACTCACTAACTCATTCACTAACCATCTGTGCTAGTGTACTATAACTTGCTTCTGCGTAAAATAAGCTAGTGAAGTCCTAACACTGAATTCAGGTAAAGTGGTCTGGAAGAGTGTTGGCAGCAGACAGGAGACAGGAAGGCAAATGGAAACCTCCTCAAGCTGAGAAGTTACTCAGGCCAAGGTGCTGTGAAGTAAATCTGGAAATTTTCCTTACCAAATCAACAGTGCTAACCCAGCAAGATCTTTTTCGTTTCCAAAAGTTGGTTTTTTCCATGCCTTACATGATGGGAGGTGAGTTTTTTCTTTCCATTTTCCTGTTGACAGCTATTGCCATTGCAAGTTCACCACCTCCATCAGTCTGATGGAGCTGAATGAGGACTGTATGCTCAGGGAATCTGAATTCCTCCTCCTGGACCCTTGCTGCAACAACTGGTGCACGTCAGTGGAGAAGAAGCATGAATCTCTGGTGGTAAAGCGCCCAGACTATGAACAAACAGAGATTTTTCAAACTGGTGTCTTTCAGAAGCACAGCTCTCTCACATGGATTACGGGGTCATGTTGCTTGCTTTATTTTGACGTAGTATGAGATGCTGCTTCCCAGAACATTAGAAGAAATCTTCTGGAAAGAAACAGAGAAGGCCTAATCGGAACATAGGGATCTCAAGAGTTTCTCTGGAAGCTGTAATATCTGAACTTTTCCTTTATAAAAGACATTACACCCAGATCTGATACAAAGGAGTTGTGGAGTACTGTCATGTTTTCTCACTTGCAAGCATACTGGCCTAAGGAATCTGCCCTTATCCCTGCAGTATGGCTACAGCACTATACAAACAGTAATACTAAAACCTATCTGTCAGATTTCAGCTACCTTTTCCACTCCTCTGCTAGGTTCATCATCATCCTTTTACCCCAGGAGGAACTGACTTTAGAGAAGCTCTGTCAGATAGGTAATGGTCCATATAGTCAGCTCAGTTCTAGAGGTATACAAATCCAGAAGAACTCAAGTGGTGAGCAGAGATGTTTTGAACTTGCTTCATTGTAGATAGGTAAAAAGTTATGACTGTCTCAGGGTTTACATGTTTCTTGTTTTCTGTTCAAATGCAATCATTGTTTACAGATTTTTGCAGTGACCCCATATGATCATCTGGACAGTTGTCCTCCTTTACACATCACTGTTGCCAGATTGAACAAGCTCTAACACATGTGCTGGAAGTGAAAGCTCCCCCATGCTATTGCTGAGGTCTGTCAAAAGGATGGTTTAATAGAAACTGTATTTCTATAACGAAAACAAATAGACTTTAAACAGTTCAGCTGGAGTTCATAAAGAAGCAGAGGTTCACTGATTTTTCTAGCTAAGCAATAAAGTAAAAGCATATGTCTAATAGCATTCAAGACCACAAATGAAAGAATAGATTGTGATAATCTGATTTAAAAGAAGAAAATGTGGACCCAGTGGTCAGCCATTACTAGACATTCAGCTGACCTTGTCTGTCGCACAAGTTTTACATATATATTTGCATATTAATACTCATATTATCAGCACATCCTCTCATTTATTTAGTCTCCCCTCTGTATTAACTGACATTTTTCCTTACAGTGGTGTTCTTGATATGAAAGAATGATGATTTCTCAGCAGTTTCAGCCTGTAGGCTTAATCAGGAAATGTGATGTTGTTCCAGAGCCAATGGACCATATTGGGAAGCATGCTAGGATTTCTCAGACTGTTTGAAGTCCAGCACTTTCTCAAAAGCTTCTGCCTTGTCGCAAAGATTTTGATACTATATCAATATGGTTGACAATGTTGGATCAAGATGGGGGCAAAGTCCTACGGTATCTTTGCAGAAATCAAACCAACTTAAAGAGAGAACCAGCTCAATGTCCAGATGGAGATCGGTGATGAGTGGTGTCCCGCAAGGGTCCGTATTGGGACCAGTACTCTTTAATATCTTCATCAATGACATAGACAGTGGGATCGAGTGCACCCTCACCAAGTTTGCAGATGACACCAAAGCGAGTGGTGTGGTTGACACACCTGAGGGACGGGATGCCATCCAGAGGGACCTGGACAAGCTTGAGAAGTGGGCCCATGTGAACCTCATGAGGTTCAACAAGGCCAAGTGCAAGGTCCTGCACCTGGGTCAGGGCAACCCCTGGTATCAATATAGGCTGGGGGATGAAGGGATTGAGAGCAGCCCTGCTGAGAAGGACCTGGGGATACTGGTGGATGGAAAGCTGGACATGAGCTGACAATGTGCACTCACAGCCCAGAAGGCCAACCGTATCCTGGGCTGCATCAAAAGAAGCATGGCCAGCAGGTCGAGGATTCTGCCCTTCTACTCTGCTCTGGTGAGACCCCACCTGGAGTCCTGCATCCAGCTCTGGAACCCTCAGCACAGGAAAGACATGGACCTGTTGGAGCGGGTCCAGAGGAGGGCCACCAAAATGATCAGGGGGGTGGAACGCTTCCCCTATAAGGAAAGGCTGAGAGAGTTGTGGTTGTTCAGCCTGGAGAAGAGAAGGCTCTGGAGAGACCTTATTGCAGCCTTTCAGTACTTAAAGGGGCTTATAAGAAAGATGGGGATGAACTTTTTAGCAGGGCCTGTTGTGACAGGACAAGTGGGAATGGTTTTAAACTAAAAGAGGGTAGATTCAGACTAGATATAAGGAAGAAATTTTTTATGATGAGGGTGGTGAAACACTGGCACAGGTTGCCCAGAGAGGTGGTAGATGCCCCATCCCTGGAAACATTCAAGATCAGGTTGGATGGGGCTCTGAGCAACCTGATCTAGTTGAAGATGTCCCTGCCCATGGTAGGGGGCTTGGAGTAGATGACCTCTGAAGGTCCATTCCAATCCAAACTATTCTATGATTCTATGAATCAGAAGCCCAGAGGCTTCAGCTGGAGCTGGGAATGGGGGGTGAGATGGGAACGCTGCTCCTCTCTAAACAGCTGCTGCTAGCCTGAGAGTGGCCCGAGGGCTGGGCTCAGCACAGGGCTGCAGACCTTCCGTGCTGTTTCAGACGGGGGCTCGGGTGACCAGCTGGTACAGCCAGGGGAAATCTTTAAGCTCTCTGCAGGGCAGATGTAGTCCTGCTTGGTTGGATCCTGCACTCTGTGCTTTGCGTAATTCCCACAGGTGATCCTCCGCTGTCTCCCACAGGAGCTGGGTGTGGACTGTGAGTCAAAAGACAAGAGAAATCCATGTGCCCTAGAAATACTAACTGCAGCAATCAAGAGTCTGATGACACTGGAAAGGGATGGACAGCCAGCAGGGAGCGAGATGTAGTATCATCTTGGGCATAGCCCAGGCCCCACTGAATTCAGGGAGGTTTTGCAATGAACTTGATTAGTGATGGGATTACTCCCAAGAATTGCCTTTTCCTACATTCTTATTACCTTAGTCAGCACTCTGCTCAAAACCACAGAAGGCTGTTTTCCGCACTGAAAAAAAAGTGTTATGAGTGATGAAATGGTAAAATAAAAATTAGTTGTCTTGGCTCTCCTTCATAATACGTATTCCACTTCAACTTAAAAACTAAATTGAGCCTCACAGTGTGACTGTTCAAGCATCTCGTCCAGCACCCTTCTCCCAGCTGTGCAGCGTATCACTTGGACCTCGCTGCCAAATGTAAGCACTTGAATAATCCAAGCCAGGTGATTAGCATAAAGACTCTCTTAATTTATATTACGGTATCAGTATTTTGTTATGAGGCTTAATTTATTCATTTCAGGGCTGTATATTTGCAGGTTCCATGTCTTTATTTAACAGACAAGTTATGTATTGGTTACTACATAAATAGCTTGGAAGCTGAGCACCTCACAATGTGTGAGTGACAGAGCCACAAATAAAATGTAAAGGTGCTCGTTTACAATCATGAATTCATCCTCCAGCACATGTTGCTTTTATTGTACTATAGAGATAATATTTTCTCCTTCTAACCTTCTGTATTTACCCCTTATTTACAGTACTCATAATGCCCTAGGATACTTTATTATTTTTAGATTACTAGATGTTTGGAAAGTTTTAACCTGTCAATGACTGTGTTAGTGCTTTTTGCAAGGCTAAAACCATAAAAGGAAGGCAATCAGCCTGTTATATGTAAGTTCTTTCAGAAGACTTTAGGTTAAAAACTTGTTTGATCGGGGGGAGTGTCTGAAAAACAGAGGACAAAGAATTACTGTGAAACCAACAAAATCTACAGGATTTTGTTCTGCTGCACAGTGTGAAATTTTTTCCTGTTTGTATATGTGTGTTTTGCAGTGCTTGCTTCAAATTCTTTGTCCTCTTTAGAAACGCAAAATAATGAACAGATTATATTGCTCCATTTCAAGGAAGAAAACAACAAAGAAAAGCCAACTGGCACACCAGATTATATAAATAAAGGCAATTTTTACTGACAGCGTTCTGATCCAAATATTTATTTATTTCCTAACTCATACAAAATTGATGCTTGTGGAGGTATTGGGTTTAAAGGTTTGGTAAATGAATTCTTCTGGTTATCCACAGAAAACATATAATACCAATGAAGCAATGAAAACTTCTTTGATTTGAATAAGAAATATATTACATGTAATTTACAGAAATGAGATCTAGTGCCATATAGCAAATGACGTATTAGAGCAACGGTATCAGGAAGGAGATTGATATTTGTCTCTGCTGTGGCTGGAAAGGGTTGCCCTTCACCCAGGTCCATCCAGTGGATGGGGAGACTTCACTTCCACAACTCCAAAAGGGAAAGCTAACTATTACCATTGCCAGGCATTTCACCTGTTTGCTTGTCAGACAGTCACCTCTCTCCTCAAGGCTCATACACCATTCAGTTTTTGCAAGTTCATAACACACTTTCTACACTACTGAGTTTGGCTGGATTCAGACCAGAGACCTATGTGTAAAAGACTAAAAACAGAAGGAGGCTCTGTTCTACTAGAAATTTATTTAGCGATCAGATGGAAAACTTGGCTTCAGGGAAAAAAAGAGTTAGATACCAGAAAGAGATGAGAAAGTCAATCCTGGATAAAAGTAGTTCTAATTTTTAACATAAATGAAAGTCTTATTAAAGGTTTGTTTATGAGTCATGCCAACTTCTATGTAGATGAGAAATGTAATCAAATGGTATCTAAGTCATTATAAATTTTGCTATTTACACAAAAGAGGAAAAAGAATGTTTCCTACTTTCCTACATTTTTCATGTTTCTCTTCATATGCTGCATACTTATTAAAATGTAGGGTTTCAAGTACCCATAGAAAAAATACAAACGTGCAGAGAGAATAACCACTAGAAAGAAAAAAAGCAACCAAGTCCTATAACTGGAGTTAAAATAATTCAGCCCTGTCTAAAGAGTCAAATCATGTTCTTTTTCCTCCCTACATAAAAGTTGCACTCATATTCATAACAATAGAAGAAGAAAAACACAGTTGCTTCAAAACACTGGGCATAGCTTTCCAGAAACAAGATAGCAACTACTCAGAAATGCTATGGAAAACATTAATCACATAGTAACTTGCTATTTACATTAAAGATAGTAGCCTTTAAAATTAATTAAAAATAAAAGCAAAAAACCCCACAGTTTTTAGTGATAGGACAGTTTTGCGTCTAATGTGGAGTCTCTGTTCTTTGCTTTTTGTCCAGCATTTCTTTCAAGATACATATCTATATATACAGATATATGTCTGAGCGAGATGTATCAAAAGCTAAAACATGTCTGGATGGAGAGCCTGCAAATTTCATCTCAGACTACATTTGCAGTAGACAATCTCCCACAGAAAAAAATGCTGGAATGACACATTTTAATGAAATTACATTCCCTGTCCAGGATCTACATAGGATCCATGTAGAAACTTAAACGCCTCAGTCCGTAGAAATGGAGCTGACAGCAGCATTGCAAGTTCCCCGCTGCCGCTGTAAGCATCCCAGCCCTCGTGGTTTCCATCCCCATGGGGGCTGCCGGGACGGGTGCAGAGCAGGGCCAGTGGTGGTGATGTGGAGAGCTGTCACCCTCTGTATGGACTACAGACAGGATCCAAATCCCTTGGCAACCAGTGGAAGCCACTCCTGTTGATGCCAGCAGGAGCAGGACGAAGGCCCAGGGCAGCAGCAGGCTCCGAGGACGGGAGAGCAGGAGGAGGCATCGCCGAGGCATCCAGCCCCAGCACTGCCCCGCATTGCCCGGCGGGCTCTCCGTTCTCAGTTCTCACTAGGATCTACAAAACAAGTCACTGCTGTCGTGCTTCTTCCACTGGACGATGGCTGGACCGGACAGGAACTGTTGAGCACCACAGCACTTCTTATTCTTACACATGCAGGATGCTAGTGGGCAACCAGCCCCAATTTCTTGTTCAGAACCAGGAAAATCCAGCTGGAGGATGTGCCCCTTAACAGAGGAAAGACCATCCGTGCTTCCAGCAGTCAGCACTCAGCTGCCTGGTCTCCACCGCAACTTGCTGAAACCAGTGCAAATTCGCAGGAAAAAGGTCCATATCGAGAGGGTATAAATCCTTCCTTATGTACGAGAATGGTACAAGCATTTACCCGGCATCTCTATCAAATATCGTAGAAAAGGTTACACAAAAATATTTAAATATATGGATACAGATACATAGATATTACACTTGCATAAAATATGTATATTCAAAACCCTTTGGGCAGTTTCACAGTTAGCTGAAAATGTATGCTTCAGAAATATGAACAATTTCCTACACTTTTCTAGTTGAAGTAGGAGGGGGGAGGGGAAAGAAGCATCATCCTTATTAATACTGAATGCTAAGTGCAGAAGTTTAGCTGTAGCTGTAGGGCTTTGAAGCAATTGATTTGACAGAACCTCCAAGCATAAACTCTGTTTTAAAAATCCACATCTATTCCCTAGATTGCTTATTGTTTCATGAAAATGAAAACCTACGTGTCCTGCTTGTATCAGCTAGATCTCCTGAGACTATTCAATTAAACCTCATAAGCCTGCAGTACTTCAAGATAGGATTGTGTGTTGGGAGTATGCATGAACGTTATTGCAGTATTTCTGTGTGATAATAAGAATTTATAACTTCTCGTATCTCATATAATTTAACTTTAGAAATGCAAAACCTTAAATGACACCACAAGAAGCTCACAGTTCTGAGAAAATTAAAGTCAGTATGAAATTTTACTTATAGACCACATAATTTACATAGATTTACATAAATACAGAGATATTAAAGTATTAAATCAAAGCTAATTAACAGAGGATAGAGTTTTACATGATAACATAATTCTAGTTACATCTTTGCAACTACTTTTAGTGTAATGAGATTATATAAATAATATATATACCTATATATCCATAATATATATAAAGATATATATATCTATCTCTCCATCCTTCTTTTTTGCTTCAAAAATAGGGCAGTTTTATAACTGCAATGAGATGTGACAAGCAGTACACTTCTGGGGAATTATTGCATGCCTTGAGTGCATAAGGCAGAAGGAAGAGTATCTGACTTCAGACACTAAAGAAGTGGAATCATCAACCAGAAATGCACTGGAGTGATTTGGAACATCTTACTGCTTTTATAAAACTCAAAATTATACACTGGGTTGTTTTTTTTTTTAAAGGCACAAAATAAAGGGGAAAGTAATATCTCTCTATTTAGTGGAGTTCAACGATCAGGAAGCTCCATTACTGTTCACTGAACACTCTTCATTGTCCTAAATCTATTCTCTGTGGTGCAATACTGTGCTGCAGTTGCATAAGGAGGTTAAACACAGAAGTTCATGCATCCTTTATTAGGGGAAACAAAACAAAGCCAATTTCCTTGCCCAGCAACAATGAAGTAGCCATTAGCATCCGATCATACCGGCTGGCGGGAGGAGTCCGCCATCGCTCCCATCAAACTGCAATGTGCAAAACACCATTCGGGCGCAGGTACGCTTGCCACACTAACCTCAGCTGGTGGAGCAGCTCCTGGAGCTGGGTAGTACAGTACTTGCCTAAAACGCTGGAGGCACAGATCCAAACTCAACAGCAATTTCCCGTCAGACCAGGCAAGATTGGAAAGGGGTAAAACTGGGTAACAGAAACACTGCCCTGAAACCTCTGCATTTGGGGGCTATTAGAGGATTATGGAGCACTTCCGCAGCCCTCTTTCCCAGTTTTAAATTGGTTAACAGCATTCACTCCCAGCTCAGGGCCCCAGACCTCCCAGTGCGTGTGCCTGGGATTTTTCTAGCCTAACAGCCACCCTGGGAGGCAGAGTACAGCAGAAAGGAAATAAGTGAATACAAAATATTAAAAACTGTGGACTATTACTATCATCTCCTCAAATCACTTTGAATGCTGGGATAGAAAGAGAAAAAAAGAAGAAATCCCTCAGGATCACTTTTTCTTTGCTGTATTTTTTAGATGTTAATATGCACAGTAGAGGGCTACCTCTGCTATGATACCACACAAGATGTTTCAAAGTTTGGATACGGCACTCTGTTAAGGCACCTTCAAGTAATGGTCATTGATTTAATCGCTAAGCAAAGCCGCATTTTCTGTACCCGACGCCGCTTCCTCCAACACACACAGTACTAGCAGCCACTCACATCTGCCATCCACAGACAAAAAAAACCTCCTGGTGCTTGCTAGGGAGAAACTACACCAGCCACTTCTGAAATAAATATTTGCCAGGGTTTAGGAGCAAACATGTTGCACAACTGTGTGGTTTGTTCCCCAAAAGGGGAAAGGGGAGAAAATTAAGTGTTGTCCCTAATTGTCTACTAGGTTAGGAGGGTTAAAAATATGTATCAGCCTAAAAAAGTAGAAGTCAGCTCTGTACTGCTGCAGGATTCCTTGCTGGGAGGCGAAGCTGTAAACGCAGGCGTTCAGTGCGGGGTGCCTGGTGCAGAACTGGATTTCTTTCAGGACCAACAGGAGGTACAAGGACACCCTCCCCTGGGAGAGGACGGCAAGTTACTGCGCATCACCTCGCCAGGCCACACAAAACAGTACTGGGCGTGGGTTTCACGTTTCATGGCAATGGGGATGGGGATGAGGGGCATTTGAAGATGAGGGGGGCTGAGAAAGCTCGGGCATCGGTCTGTGCAGACAGCTCACTCCATCCCCCCGGATGGTGGGATGCTCAGCGCTGCAACTGGGGGGCACAGGGCCGTGGGGCCGGAGGGCGCTTGCAGTTAAGCCCAACTAGGGGTGGCCATTTCTACACAAAACAATATCCAGTCCTGGAAAGGAGTGAGAGGGGCGGGAGAGGGGCATAGGTCCTAGCACAAAAGGAGAGACCAGGGTGGGCTGTCACGTCGCTCCAAGGGGACAGGGGGTCCCAAGGCACCCACCGGAACTGCCTCTCCCACACACACCCCAACCCATGCCATGCAATGGTGACACAGGGTGCAGCGGGAACCCCAAGAGAGTGGGATCGCCTCGGTCCTCGGGGTAATGATGTCCAGGGAGAAGGGATCCCCCACCCCTGACCCTCTCCTCCAGGTGGACGACTTGGTATTTGGTAGCTGTGTGCCGCTCCTTCTCCAGCAAAAAGATGCATCCTTTCCTCGCACAGTCAATGAGAAATGCAATGGGATCTGTCATGCGATTGGATCGTGGGCTTGTTCGTTCATTTGAATTAGCAATGTTTTCTTCTTCTTCAGGGACTAGAGTAATCATTCAGGTATTTACAAACACCAACCAGCGCCTTCACGAGGTCTCCCCCAAAACATCATGACAAAATCACTGTCTGCAACAGCCCTGCACCAGCTGTGTCCAAACAAGCCCGTGCTTGCTGAGAGCTCGGGGCTGCCGAGGGAGAGGGGCGCTGGATCTCCGAGTCCTGGGGGGTTCTTCCCAGCCGGCTGTCTCTTCCTCGGGGTGCCTCTCCCTGCACCCCCATCCCAGGGTGCTGGCTGCTGCGATTGCTGCTGTGGGTGCAGTGGTCCCGCTCATACTCCTCTTGAGCCTTTTGCATTTTCCGCTTCTTCATCTTCCTCTTGTGGATGTGGAAGGTGGTGAGGGAGAGAAGGATCAGGCAGAAGATCAGGGTGACCAGGACAATTAAAACCAGGGTGGATGAGAAGGACTGGAAGAGTTGACCCACTTGCGTGATGCAGGTGCTGCTGGCGTTTAAGGTGGCAGATGTCCTGTTCAGAAGACAAGGTGGCAGGGAGAGCCTCAACTCCTTGGAGAGCTTGGCACTCATTGAGGAGGCTTCGGAAGATGAGGATCTTCCTCCCCTCTCTGAAGACGCCTAAATTTCAATCAGTGCCGGGCTGCTGGCGGGCGCTCGCTGGAAATGCCCGGGATGCTGCCGGCTCAGCCTCACCCTCGCTCTGAAGTGACAGAGCAGCCTGCAAAGGGAGCCGGACACATCAGCGCTCCGAGGCACCCACCCTGCGCAGCTCCCCCCTCCCCAAAACACCGCGCCGGCGGCTGCTGCAGCCTCCACCCTGCGCTCCGCCACGGCAGCGCTCCAGCGGCCCCGGCTCCCTGCCCGGGAGCGGCCGAGGGGTGGCGGGACGGGGACGGGGCATCGCGCTGCCGCACCGACTTCGCAAATTACTCGGCATCCCGGGCAACACCGCCCGGCCGCTCACCGCAACTAGTTGCCGCGGGAAGGGAGGGAGGGAGGGAGCCGCGGCCCGACTGCCGAAGCCCCGCACCCCGGCGGGGGCAGGCTGCCGAAGCCGGGCGAGGACCTGCCCCGCGATGCCGGTGCCCGCCCCGGAGCCCCTTACCTGCGCCGGCGGAGGCAGCGAGGGAGCGCCCGGGCGCCGCGGGCGCTGGGGGCTGCGGCAGCNCCTTCCCCCGCATCCCCACCCACACGGACACGCCAGAGCACCCACACCTGGTCACCCACAGCTGCCCCCGGCGCCTTCACCTCCCGGCTGCCGTGCGCACCCATCGCCAGCCCGCATTCGCGCCGGTACCACGCCCTGACTGCCAGGCTCCCACACAGCACCGAAATCCCCCACGGCCACCGGAGCGCTGTCTCTCCGCACAGCCAGCACACCCGTCCGTTTCCCGTGAGGCCGATGTGAATCTGTGGGAGCTAAGAAATGCCGAGGACCCTTCTACCAAACTGTAACAGGTATCACAGGCACCGGGAACATTTGTAAAAACTTCCCTTACCAAGACTACATGTATCGCGGATGTTTTCTTCAAGAGCAAAGGGATATGAACTGCCCATTAATACCTTTAAGCTAAAATTCAGACAATTTCTAAACATAAGAGAACTTACGATTTGAAAAATACTTCCAACAGAGATAACGGGGCAAAAGTAATAATTATCTCTAGGATGGAGCTCCTCACATTTCCAAAAGGAGCAGTGATGTGGTTGTGTTATGGTGACATGGGGACTGATGGCCTGGGAGATTCCTTCAGTCCCAAGTTGCGTGCTCTAGACTAACCCTGGGCACTGGGAGCAGAGTTACTGTAAAGCCCTAATGCGAGTAACAGGAATTTAAGGAAAAATAGAAAGTGTCAGTCTTCTCTGGTGGCCTGAAGCCACCTGAAAAGACTGGAGGAAAATCTGTACAAGATGAGCTCTGGCATGAGTTGGGAAAATCTTCATTCAAAAACAAAGATCTGTTGAGCCTGATAGCCAGGAACCTGTCTCAGAGGTGGGTAGGAGCTGGTAAGCCATGCATTCAAGCACTTTATTGTTTCAAGACATATTTCTCCTGTACTGCTTTTGTCCCTGATAAACAGCACCACAGCTTGTGAAATTTGATCAGTCACTACTAACTCTGTGATTGTTCTGGAGAAAGGCTTACAACCACAGGGGATGAACTGCGTTCAACCCAGTTGGGATAGTTCCAATCATTTGCAAAGGGACTGCAACTTAAGGCTTCCTCTAAAATCAGAGGAATGGAGGTTCCCATTAGTCCTTCCCCTCCCCAGAATGATATGGTCTGATGCTTTAGAGGGGTGCTGCAGCGGAAAGATGTTCAGTCCAGAACTGAAAGACAAGCCCTTGCCCACTCATTTGCCCACTGCTCCTTTCATTCAGCTCCCTCAGGTGCATATCCAGTGTCATTGCCCGAAACACCTCCCCCCCATGCATTCTCAGCCCGGCATTCCTTGCACACATGCACGTGCCCTCTTGTGCACCAGCCACATCTCCGTATCCTCACTGACATCACGCCTGCACCCCTTTCTTCCTCCATACCTTTCTCCCGTGTGCATATCTGAGGTCTGCATTAATGTATGCTCTATGCTCTCTGCTCACTGCCTTAGGGGAGAAAACAACCACCACAGGCTAAAACAGCAAAGCAACCTTCAGCCCATTCCCTCCTTCCTCCAGCTATTCTCTGCAAAGCAGCAGCTGGGTGGGGGGCTGCAAAACAGGGTGGGGGGCATGGGAGCTGCTTGTCATGTCCTGTGCCACTGGTGAACACCTCTGATCCTGCTCACAAGCAACCAAGGGTGTGGTATAAACCAGTAGCACAGCGCTCCCTGACCGGGCTCCTCTGAACCCTTTAGTCTGAACGGAAGGTGGGACAAAGGATACCACTTAATCCCAAAAGCATGGGTGAGTTTGTGAAGTCGTAGAAGCTGATCTGAGACTACCATTCAGAAGTTACCACATGATTAGAATTTTTTTTTTTCCCCCAGAAATAAAACCAACATAAGCATGGCCTTTTTTACAGAAAACAGCATTGGTAGCTGTGATATAGGTATAAAGCTATCTCAGGATGTTAGTCCTATTTATGGCAGAAATAACCAAATTGTGGCTTGAATAAACTTCAAAGCCAAAGAATTCACTACTTCATGATGTGGTTATTACAAAAGTTAATAGATAGGACTACTTAGTTATTGCACTAGAATATTTGACTATGTCTTCAGGTTTTACTTGTCACATAAAGCTACTGAAAGTTAAATTGCTTTAAATAAATTTAAAACTGACCATTTGCCTTCCTTGTGTCCCAAGCTGCCTCTTCCCATCTCTCCTGCCCCTGTCCCTACTCATCCACTTTCACCCAGACCACTGGGCTGGAATGATTCATATATGTTTTACTTATTACTTTCAAAATGTTACTCACATTATTCCTCACTTTTACTATTAGCAAATAGTGAAAATGTGTCTTGTGTATTAGTATGATAAGTATTCCAAGTATAAGGTTTTTCCTAAACTGTAGGGAGTGAAAGATGGGTCCAGGGAGTGGAGAAGGGCAGATAGGATTGAGACCTTAACAAATGTTTAACTCTTTCCCTATTGTCTCAGCCCCTTTTCCGTCTGTGTCCATGTACAATTTTGGAATATTTCTGCTTCAGCTAAAAGAAATGAAAAGCAGAGCTTTGCCTTGCTCTTGCTGGCAACAAATTTTACAATTTTTAATGACAGAAACAGTCAGAAGAGAAGCATTGTGGAGAAGAGGGGAAATAACTGTACTGTAATTATATATACCTTGGCATTCTGGTTCATACTGGCTGCCAGCCAACCAAAGTATATGATGATCAGAATATAGGGAGTTTCAGAAATCAGGGGAAAAAATCTATATTGTTATGGACCAGTAGCTGTGCATTATTCCTTTGCTCTGATTAACTGATATAATTAGATTGGAATATAAAAATACAAAAAAGAATATACCTATAATAGATAATGTGGTCATGAAAAACCCTTCCTTTATTTAGCATGAAAATAAAGGATATTGTATCTTCAAGAGTGCCCTCTTTCATAAGCAAGAATAAATTGCTTATTAGTTATAGTGAATTTCCCCATAGTATATATGCAACATGACACTTATGGAGGTTAGGTTCCTTGCTCAAGTAGGATTGGCCGCTGTGTGATAGAAAATATTATGTTAAGGGATAGTTTTCGTATTTTACAGCAATGTTTGTACTCATTACAACCTTAATAACTCCCAATTTTCTATGGATTCACATTGTTAAGGAGCAGACAACATACATATTTGCAAATCACCCAAATGGACTTTTGTACATGGATTTTTTTTAAATCTGTTAATTAGAGAAATTGTTCCTTCAGATGCTAATTCCTCAAACTCTGTATTACAAGGCCCTTGTTCACCAAGGAAGTTGCCTAATGAGATAACCTGTATGAGCAAAGACTGTTCATGTAAGTAAAGGTTTGATGGTTCAGGCCCTTGGCTATTAATGACCCTTCCTGAAAAAAAAAAATTATTGTCCCACCACTGTTTGAATTTAGCAGTTAATTGCATATAGAATAATGCATGATCCCTTTTGCATCAAGATTGATGTCATCATTTGCCAGACAGACCAAGCACTCAATGAATGCCAATGACCCTCGTATTAATTTGCAGTCTCCCCATAGGATTAAGGCCATCCGTATAAAAGTCTTTTAGGACTCTACACACTCCTACTACTATAGGTGAAGCCCAGTGATTTAAACATGGTCTGAAACCCTAGCACTGTAAATAGGATGAATTTTTAAAACAAAATCAATTTATGTTTCATATGCACTGGTAGGTCGACTAAGATCCTGCACGTGTGAACGTTTGTCTTGCAAAAATACTGTAAGTGTCCTTGAGAGACATTTGATTGGAAATAGCTTGACTATGGCTGACAATGCTGCTTCCCAGGCTACCCAGCTCAGAAGCAGATATTCTTTTTCTTTCTTTCTTTCCCCCATACCTTCTAGAAGAGGGTAGTCTGGGTGATTGTGGGCTCACAATTATTTCATTCTCAGATGATTCCCTATGAAGCTTAAGGACAATTCTACTTATTCATTTTCTATTCTTACTTTAGAAAAATATTATTTTCTTGTTCTGGTAAAGGAGAAACCTACCATATGGGATGGTGAGGGAAAAAAAAAGGATGCATGTGATGCCGACTGAGGAATGTTACTAAGCTTTTGCTGAATTCAACAGGGTGTTAAATAGCACCAGGAGTAGGATATGGGTCCAGACTACGAAGAAATAAATAGACAACATTGGGCATGCCTGACCGACTATGCAGACCTTCAGTTTAATTATGACAAAAGAATTCTAAAGCTGCAACATATGTACATCTACTAATGAGTAGTAGATCTGGGTAAAATTAATACAAAGGGAGGAAAGAAGGGCAGGATTTTATCTGTAACTGTAAACTAAAAATGCTATTTATTTTTTCATTAGACAATACATTTTAGAAAGGCAAAATCAGGGTAATGACCTTTCAGATTTAATCTTTTTGCTCTTCTTAATAGTTTACAGAGTTTTCAGAGAATTCAGAGGAGCAGACTTTAATTATATTTTTTAAATAGAGAACATGGCTAGTGGTTGGCGAAACATAAACTGACTATACCAGTGGATATCACTGAGGGAGAAAAAAGCACTGAGGAAGAAAAAAGAAACTTGTATTGCTCGGTTAGTCTGGAGAGAGGTTTAAGCATAAAGATCCACAATTTAAATCCGATTTCATGTTAACAGCCCCTCACCTGCTTCCCCTAACGCAATTTGAATGCATTTCAGAGCTTATTCAACATATCATTCATTCCAGGTTTTAATATGGGATAAAGAGCTTGTTCAGTCAAATTCTGCTTGCGACAGGGTCGGTTCCAGCCCCAGAGGATGGTGGGTTCATGAAGCCTCAAGGCTGCATCCGCATCGCGTGATCCGCGGCACTTTCCCATCCCACCAGTGGGTGATAAGGGGGAAAACTTCCCAGGGAGAGAAAGAAACCACACCTTCCGTAGGCTATCCCACAGGCCAAGAAGAGAGTGGTCCTGACAGATGCTCGTATGATCTATCTGGATTTTTAGACAAACTGGAACAGCAACAATGTGAAAGGGACACACAGGATAACAGTCCAGTGGCTGTTGTCTGCACACAGGAGGCTGGTAGAAAAGGGGCTTGAATTTGAGCGCGTGGCTCAGCCTGAGACAGGAGATTTTCTTGTTCATTCCACACGCATAGCAACCCTCCTGATCCCCGTAACATCCTGGCTTTGTTCCAGGGAGGAAATCTAAGAAAGCTGGGAAAGTGTAATGGATGACAAAGCCATTTACCTCTAGCTCTACCAGAAAAAATCCACGCTCAGTCAACTCCAGGCTCACTGCGCTGTTCATCAGCAAAGAACATAGCTCAAATTTTGCCCAGGGCCTTTTATAATCCTTTTTTTAATCAGCTACTGTATGAAGAAGGAAGTTAGTAGCACTCATTATTATTCTGTTCTGCTCTTATCTCCTGGGCCATAGGCATCCAAGAGACCCCTGGTACATGAACTATCACAATAGTAACGGAAATCCTGATACCAACTGCTGGGGGCTTGAATTTGTGCATATGCATATGTTGTTGCATAGCTGAAAGCCTTTGTGGACAGCCCTGTTCTTTCAACTTGTCTGTTACCCTGCTTGCAGCCAGGATGTCAATAAGTGACCATCTTCTGTTCCACTCCTCTTACAGAAATTTGAATTCATCTTTGAAATTTTACTTAATCATAAAACTAATTTTTACTAGATTTATACCACTGCAGATTTTTTCTTCTGAGGCTGTAATTTGGAGAAAGGGGGAAGGAATATTAATTTTTAATTACAGTATCACCCCCAAATTTCTTAAGTGCAAAATTTCATTATGGTCATATTTTCTAAACTAGGATCAGAAATGTCAAGCTCTTATTCTGCGAGGTGCCATGCCCTGCAGTCAAATCCAACCCAGGCTACAAGCACCTGCCCATAGGAAAGGTAAAACTTGTTGGACTGGATCAAGCACCTTTCAGCAACAATGCCTTGCAGGCATTTCTTCCCCTCTTTCCCAAAAACCCATGTGGCAAATGGAGCTACCCCAGCTGCAAAAGGAGTGGTAAGGGTAGCAAGAGTTCTCCATCTTATGAGTGACGATATGATCAGATTTTAAAAGAGAAAAGGCTCTGACAGACAAATGAGCTCAAGGTTTTCACTTCGTTATTCCTGCTATTTACCTGATATCATGTAGGATGTGCTTGTGAATAATCCATTTGTACAAAAATAACATCATTCCTCTTAGAAGTGCTTATTTTCCTAGTGATATGGGAAGACGTTGTTTACTGTGTTTTCATTTTAAACTTGCTTCACCATAGAGTGTATTAGACTCTGCTGGAGAACCATGTATCTCTTATTACTGAACTCCTCCTTTTTCTCTCTCTGTCTCCTGCTAAGTTTTGTTATGTTCTTCACCATGTCATGTCTGAAATTAGACTGAAAACATTTTGGGAAAGCAACTGAATTACCTGATTTTTATCAGGAGATACTCTGAGAGAACATAAAGCTCTCTCCAAAATAAAATAAAAACAACTGCAGCAGCAGCTGGAAAGAAGAAAATATCAATGCAATAAACATTCCACAAGAGTGACCAGTTTTTTTAAAGCCCTACAAGAACATATTTGGATGCGGCAATGTTCTTCATGATAGCAGGAGGCTTTTTAGCTATTTTGCACATACTCAAAGAAAGTATTGATACCATAACTTTTCTCTGTGTACTTAGATAAGAAGTGCCTGTAGCATATAGAACTGGGAGGAATCCGATGTATAGCCATTCTTTCCTGACAGCACTGCTTCCTACTTCTTCTGACCTTCATGGCTCAAAAGTAAAAATTAGGTCTCTAAATCATTGCTATGATACAAGTATTTTTGCTTGCCTTGAGAGGCCCAGGAGTATGGTTTAGCTAACCCGCCTCTCACCACCTTTGTGGGTCACGCTAGGTAGCATCAGTGCAAAAAAGAGAAGCTTGGAAAACAAAGGGAAGTCTGAGTATATAGAACAGAAAACAAAAGAATAAGCAAAAATGAACATGAAAATGCATTTTATAGAATAAGAAGAGCAGGTGGAACACAGAAGATACAGTGTTAAGGTGACAATTGTAAATAGCTATTATTTGGGGAGCAACACGTAACAGTGAGAAGAGAGATTACAAGAAATTGGAATTACATAACTGAAAATTATACAACATAAAAACATCATTTGTCATTTTAATCACAGGTCTATAAGACCTATAGTTAGAGAGATACGTAATAATCCTTATGAGAATGCACATTTAAAAACTCTATAAACTGTGATAGCATGAAAAAAATGNAGGGAAGGGAAGGGAAGGGAGGAATACACTGTAACTTGTCTAATAAAGTGGTTAGGAGACCTGGAGGTCTGGTTTATGAGCAAATGGATAAGGCATTAAAGAAGAACGAATTAAAGATAAGCCTGTAAAGTGCCAACATGGTACAGAACAAATGTTGTGAATTGTAACCTTGTTACTACAGAAAATTGATGAGATAAATTGCACAAGTAGGATTTTTTTCTCCACAGTTGTCAGATGTATAAATATTGTTTATGTGACTGCTGTGTCCACAAAACATAGCACTGAGAAGTCACCTTAAAGTGATCTTGTTTGTTGAAACCATCAAGCATTTTTATTTTATAATTGAGGCAAATGGAAGGTAGGAAAGGGAACTTTGTATGTTTATTTGGGGGACCTATTTCCTTGGAAAGACAGACTTTTAAGGAATACTTAACCCTGTGATCAGAAGTGCAGAAACCAGCATTAACTGCCAGCACCCCTCATACAATGATTAGGGGAAAAAAATGACACAAAAAGACCAAAGAAGCCAAGTACATGGTATAGGAAATCTGCCAAGAAATATCATTCTTTAGCCTGGCTGTTTAGGGACCCATCCTGAATGTAAAACCCGGGTTCTGATCCATGTTCAAAAGGCCATTTATGTATTATATATTAAATAGTTCTTGGATGAAAAATACAAAAAAACTCCAAGAGGACTAGGCAAAAATAATGGGATACTCTGCTGCTGCTTGAATGCCCTGTTTAGGAGATCAATGGTTGAGGGAAGAGAGGCTGGAGATAAGAATTTGGTTTGCAAGATCATTAGGATCCAGAAGTGGGAGAAGCACAGTGCTCTTTGAAAAGGTCAGCCGGAATCCTCTCTAAATGTGAATTTACTCACTGGAGCAGTAGACGGGGACAAGGATATATGCTTGGGCGTCCATACAGCTTCATTGCTAGCATGTCTTGTGGCACAGTTTAGGTTTGTGGTGTAGTTTTGGCTTGTGTTTGTAAGCACCTTCACAAACAACGTGCCATCAAAGTGTTGAGGCCAATGACTGTTTCCTAGCAGATGGCAGGGACAAGGTGCATTACAGAGAAGGGGAAGGAAAGAGCTTGGTCATACAAGGCCACTAGTTCCTCACTAGTATTAACCTAACTGATGATGTTAGATGTCCTTTGCTAGTAGTGGCCTTGACTGGAGTCCTATACAATCACAATGTCTTACAGAGTGTCTTACGTTCTTTATGGGAGGACCATGCTTTCAGTTCTCAGGGCAACTTCAGTTTCTCATGGGACTGTACCTTGTGGTCTTCTGAGTAACCACTCATGACAATTTTTTTTTTTCCCCCACGGTTTCTTATGATATTTGATGATTGAGAAACAAAGGAATGGAATGCTGGTAGTGGGATGTTTTGAAGCTAAGCTACCTATGTTTGAGCCAATGAAGTGATTAGATTGTTTTCCAGATTAAAACAGTCCTGGAAAAGGAGAAAATGAGATTAACCATCTAGTTCATGGAGGTGTCGTTTTTCAGCTGAACACATTCATGAAAGGCAGGTCCTGCTTGACCAACCTGATCTCCTATGACCAGGTTACCCACCTAGTGAATGAGGGAAAGTCTGTGGATGTGGTCTACCTGGACTTTAGTAAAGCTTTTGACACTGTCTCCCACGGCATTCTCCTAGAGAAGCTGGCGGCTCACGGCCTAGACAGGTGCACTCTTCGCTGGGTAAGAAACTGGCTGGGCGGCCAAGCCCAGAGAGTTGTGGTCAAGGGAGTTAAATCCACTTGGCAGCCGGTCACGAGTGGTGTTCCCCAGGGCTCAGTTTTGGGGCCAGTGTTGTTCAATATCTTTATCAACGATCTGGATGAGGGGATCGAGTGCTCCCTCAGTAAGTTTGCAGACGACACCAAGCTGGGCGGGAGTGTTGATCTGCTGGAGGGCAGGAAGGCTCTGCAGAGGGACCTGGACAGGCTGGATCGATGGGCCGAGGCCAACTGCATGAGGTTCAACAAGGCCAAGTGCCGGGTCCTGCACTTCGGCCACAACAACCCCAGGCAACGCTACAGGCTTGGGGAAGAGTGGCTGGAAAGCTGCCCAGAGGAAAAGGACCTGGGGGTGCTGGTTGACAGCCGGCTGAACATGAGCCGGCAGTGTGCCCAGGTGGCCAAGAAGGCCAACGGCATCCTGGCCTGTATCAGGAATAGTGTGGCCAGCAGGAGCAGGGAGGTGATCGTGCCCCTGTACTCGGCGCTGGTGAGGCCGCACCTTGAGTACTGTGTTCAGTTTTGGGCCCCTCACTACAAGAAGGACATTGAGGTGCTGGAGCGTGTCCAGAGAAGGGCAACGAAGCTGGTGAAGGGCCTGGAGAACAAGCCTTATGAGGAGCGGCTGAGGGAGCTGGGATTGTTTAGTCTGGAGAAGAGGAGGCTGAGGGGAGACCTCATGGCGCTCTACAACTACCTGAAAGGAGGTTGTAGTGAGGTGGGTGTTGGTCTCTTCTGCCAAGTAACTAGCGATAGGACAAGAGGAAATGGCCTCAAGTTGCGCCAAGGGAGGTTTAGATTGAACATTAGGAAAAATATCTTTAGTGTAAGAGTGGTCAGGCCTTGGAACAGGCTGCCCAGGGAAGTGGTTGAGTCCCCATCCCTGGAGGTATTTAAAAGACGTGTAGATGAGGCGCTTAGGGACATGGTTTAGGGGGCATGGGGGTGTTGGGCTGACGGTTGGACTCGATGATCTTACAGGTCTTTTCCAACCTTAGTGATTCTATGATTCTATGATTTGTGTGTCTCACATCAGCCAACATTTGTTCTGGTTTTTTTTGGAAATATAATTCGACAAGTGGCTTTAACTTAATTTAGTCATCACATATGGTATTTTCACATGAAAAAAAGACTAATTAATAACAGATGTTGTTTAAAAACCAACTACTTTACAAATGTACATTTCTCATAGATTTCCGTAATTATTTTTACTACGACTAGAATAGGACATAACCTAAATACCTAAATACTTCTTTGTTTGATAGACTAAGCTTCATTTGAGCTGTTCCAGTCTATTATGCAGTTTGCATCATATTAAACAAAATGTATTGATATATATTTAATTGGAAGATGACAACATCTCATATTACCTATTTAAAGCCGGACCAACAGCTGAAAAATATTAGTGTGAAAGCTATACAAACAAAAATCTTGCAAATCAAAATAATTCTGCTTATTTGCTGAGATTTTACACTGAACACAACCTGTATCGCTTCAACCCACAAATAACAATCAAGTTAGTGAGTAATTAAAGCAAGGGACAAGGTCAGGACTACAATATTCTATTCCCAATTCAGTTACTGACTCACAGTGTGATTTTGCTCATTTACCACCTATAAAATGGATAACGATAATGACAGGGATAATAATACCTACATTAAAGAAGTGCTAGGAGTCTTAATGTTTGGAGAGAACTTTGAGATAGAGCTGCTATATAAATACAAGGTATAATTAACAAGGGACTACAAGCTTGCACCATTTGTACATTCTTTGGACTTTTAAAATTAAAGACAGATGAACTCTGTATATCTGAGAGACCGCAGCTCCTCTGTTTTAAGAGCTTACTTGGGAAATCATTATGTTTCACAGTTGCCATTACATTGTATTGGACCCAGGCTTTTAAGAAGACCTATTTGCCAGTAGTTAACATGAGAAACTTTAAAGGCAGTTCAAAATAATCTCGTCACTGTGACTACTGGCTACAGCTTGTCTTGTTTTATTCTTTTCTTTGTAGGTATGTGTAACAATGCATTTGTATGAAAGGCAGGAGAATGTGAGCATGTGAACAAGGAGAAGAGGTTCAGTGCTTTAGTGAAACTGAATTCCTGAAGTATGGGTGAACTTAGAGATTTTCTTATACTATAAATCTACCCTGCCAAAGTCTCTGAAAATGGTCAAATATAACCCAATGACCATTTTCCTGACTAGTTCAGATGTCTACTCTGAGCACAGTGATATTCTTCTGCTCATTGAAAGCCTTTGAAAATAATGGATTGCATTAGAACAGAAACCTAGTAAAAATATGGGTAAGATACTTTGGAAAGGTGAAGTCTCCCTTTCTGAAAGGCAAATGAAACAGTAGCTTTGGAAAGGTAATATAAGTAACCAAAGTTAGAATAAGAACAAAAAGCAAATGTTCTGATTACAGAACCTTGGAGACCACAGCACAATATAGCTCTGCAAAACAGGTCAAAGGCATCTGCAAAGGTACAACAGAGTCTTTCTTTTATATAATCAACTAGATTTTTTGAACAAATTAAATCAGCTAAAAAATAGTCTGTAAGTAATCTTTGTGTGCAAACAAATGATTAGTGCAGAGAAGCAGCAAAAATGTCTTCTATTAATAGCTTGTTTTGTAGGAAAAAACTAGACAGGACTAGATTTGTGTAAAACTGGCAGACTACAGGAACATGAAGAGTGAAGTGATATTAAAAGCGTTTGTGTAAGCGTACATTATTCTGAAAGCTTTTCCAGTGCATTATATTATAAATCCATTTCTATTTTCCTCAAAAACATGGCAAACTCTCAGACCATCATGGAATGGAAAATGTTTTAAGTCAAGGCCTTAAGAAAATTGCTTGATTCTTCTAAGCTAGTTATGTTTCATTATTATTATGTTACAATGTTAAAAGTCCCCATCAACTCAACGTCATGATACTGAAACTTTAAACAGGGATCATACTCTACAAGAACACAGTTCAATTAAAGAACCAGCGAGGTAAAGCAATTTAGTTAAGGGCACAGAAAAGGTCAGTGGTAAAAGAAGAGCGGCCCCTGGTTTGCAACATCTGCGATGTAAATAGGGAGTATAAAGACAACATTTACAGCATAAATTGGTAGGCCAGCCCAAACCTAAAAGAGGCTATAAAGCTGTGAATATTTTGCAACCAACCTAGCTGCCCTGCCATATGAGCTCTCATTGCCCCACTCGTCTCTGGATAGTCAGGTTGCTGGAGCGGCATCCTCCTCATTTCACAGGAGTGGGTTGGCTGGGAGAGCGGTCCCCACAACGGGACATTGCCATGCCACTATTCACTATTTCAGAGGTGGAGAACAGTTAGCTAGTGATGGGGAACAAATGCATAGGGTCCCAAGGAGAGTTAGAGGGAAGGAAGAATGGGACGGGCAGCAAGCACAGCACTCGGTGTTGCAAGATTTCTCCCTGCTGAAAGATTCATTTTGTGACAGAGAGAGTCCAAAAAAAGCTCACATTTGTGGAGAAGAGAACACACATAGATTGCTGCAGCTTTCCTCTTTTAAAAAATTTAATAAATCCAAATGCTATTAGGCAATGACAGTGTGTCACTGAATAACAAAGATCAGGAGGAAATGTATTCTATGGAGACATTATTCTGTAGCTGCCTGTTGTAGTCTTTCCTGACCATCCATATAAACTGCTCAGCACCAGTTTTAGCATCAGGCTAGATAATGCATGGATGAGGGTTGTTTTTCTGTTCTTAATTGAACAGAAAGTACTGCATGTGTCTGATTTGTTAGCAACATTACTGGGCAGCAGGATCTTGGGAGAGCTTTCTGAGGACAGCATATGGGATAAACCCAGACAGAACTGATGTAAAACATGAAACGTAAAACCACAAACTTTTGTGGATAAAAGAAAGAGTCATTCCTGATGTTGTCCTAAGCACAATGTTTGCCAGAATTTTTGCCTGTGGATCAGTGAGAACTACGGGCACATGTGAGGACAAAATCCACAGTGTTGAGAGCAACAATTCCCTTGTTTGCACCTGAGATAAGAGTTCACACTGCTCCTCAGAACCCCTTTGCCATTTTTGTTTTTCTGCATTAAAATCACTTTCATAACAAGATGGAAATAATTTTTCTGCTTCCAGAGATGATCCAGAAACAATAGAGAAGGGTTGCAATGAAGGCTACAGACACTGCTGTTAGGCCACGTCCAATGATTGTTTCATGCTGAATTGGTCTTGGCACTGCTCCTCTCAGCTCAGAAAATGGCAGATTTCCTTTTTTTTCAGCCTCACTTTGCCATGACCCTCCTTGTCTGAGAAAAGCTGAGTAGGAGGCACGGAAGTATCAGTGTCACTGGAGCACGTTCGTTTGTGAGGATGGCTTTGCAGCATCCAAATGAGCATAGTCAATATTTTGTGAAAAAAAGCCTTACACAAGATTCACTGTCCCTTCCTTCTATCCAGGCTGGTGCTCTCCTTCTACCTTATCACAGCTAAGTCATTTTGCTTTTCTTGCTGCAAGCCTCATTCACCTTCTTCCTAGTGTTTTCAGCAAGCAGCTGGCCTGACTGCTCCCATCCTCCCTTTCAGTGCCACTGCCGAGTCTCCCCGGGAGTTTCCAGGTCCTGTGTCTAAGCCCAAATCCCTGCAGCGTGAATGGGAGAGCTGTGTAGGCTGGATGTGTCATGTGCCCATCACTGGATCTCATACAGACTCCAGTGATAGTCTCTCCACTCTGAAGACTTTGTGTCTGAAGCCCTCGATACACTTCAGATTTGTTGAGCTGTAGAGGAATAAGGTCTGTGATATCAAGGCAGTGGAGTCAGATTAAATTACACTGGGGCACACAGTTAATGCAAATGACATATATACACTCAAGGGAGTATTAACTGTTTTTCCAGCTGAACAATGCATACATGATATTTTATATATGGTCTGGTGTGGGTGAAAAAATGTCCTAAAATGTTGATATCCAAGAAAAAGCATTGAAAGCATTAGCTACACAATTTCAGATTCCCATCATGGCCAGCTGAAATGCATTCTTAGCTTCTTGTCAGGTATTGATGCCAGCTGCCTGGGGGGCTGCTGAGCCTCCAGTGCAGCGCTGCTCTTGCACTTTTAATTACCATTGCCACTACGGAAAAGCCATTTGGCATATTTCTGCATGAGTGACTAAGGACTGCAAGGATGTTCACTCACCTGTCCTTCAACTCTAGCAACTTTCTTTATTCTCTGAAAACTAAGTTATTTCTCCTCTTTTTATCTCTTTGCAAATGTGTTCTGGTGATCAGTTTGGGGTTGGACTTTCTTCCTTCCAGTGTACATACTGAGTGATCCCTTTGGTTTCCAAGCCACTTCCCTGCAACAAGATCAAGATTTCAAATGAGCAAATGAACACAGTTCGCACCACCATATTCTGGTTTCTCCATCTTCACTTTGCATTGCCTGCTCATCCCTCATATCCTAAACATAAGGCAGATTTCTCAGCATCTTCGACTTACTTCCTTTACGGATTATATTCTCAGGTTGTCAGTTCCACATCATCTCCAAATCCGCACATCTTGTTCTGCATTTCCTTCTGTAAGATAGCTGCTATCTCCTATATATAGCAGAAAGAGAACAGGCTCAACATATTTCCACCTGTCACTCTTATCCCACTGTCTCTCTCTACCCCTCTGTCCCATTTACCATCTCTGGTTTCTGTTAGCAAACCCACTGAGCATTTCATCATCAGTGTTCATTTGTTAACCTTACAGATTACTCTCAGTGGCCATTGAAAGCTATTGAGAAGTCCTTGTGAAGGATGCCCACACATTCACGCTGTTCTGTTCCCACTTTCTCCACCTGGGAGAGATTAATCAAGTTTGAACTACTTCTAATCTGCCTGTGCTGAGCGTCTCTAATTAATCTGTGTCCGTCCAAGTGTTTGTTATTTGTCCCTCACCAGCTTTCCCAAGTCTTAAAAGCCAGAAAAAGGGTCTGTAGTTACCACTTCTTTTTAACTTTTTTTTAATTTGAGAAACCAAAGTAGGTATCTCTGTTCTCTAAGTGCAGAACGCTCAATCTTCAGCTGGCATCAGATCAATAGAGCTGCACTCCTTTTAGCCTAGTGAAAGTTTTCTGTGTCTTCAGCTTCTAGTACACCTATCCCTGTATAATCTGAGATCTGTGAACAGCTCATAGCACTTTGACAAGGTACCACTTGTTACTGAGCGTACACATGCTCCTTGCTGAAAACCAACATGCACCAGCATTGGTTCTGTGAAGGTGGTTTAAGTTAACACATTTTTATCTTACAGACAGGAAGAGCGAAGAGCATGCACACACACATGAAGCCTCAGCAGATGAATGGTAATTTATTAAGTGGCAGGACCCAATCACATTCAATTAGTACCTGTATTTTATAAGCAAAATACTCTGTCTTTTCTATTTCCATTGTGAAATCTAAGTCCTGTACCAAAGTGCCCTCCTGGAGTTTTGGTTGTCTCTGGCTGTGTTTCTAATCCTTTAGTCTTCATAGATTTTAACCACTGCAAGTTTCTTGAAGCACATGTGGCAGACAGCATGCATCCTCTGTTTTGCTTTGGTTTTAATATACTGTTCTCATACAGCTTTCTTAGTAAACCCTTTTACCTTTGGGCACTGGAAAACAAAAATGAACACTCTCTCTGAAGTGTCAAAGTCTATGCTTGACTGTGATGCAGAAGTGACAGGAACAGGGCAGGCACCTTTGTTGCCTTTTCTGTCTGCAAATGTCAGAAATTCCACAGGTGATTTTCTATAATGGAATTACAAAACGTGTTCACTGTGTGTCAATTAACACTCAGATTATGGGTTTTTTCCTATTGTAGATGAGGCTTTACGTTTTTTTCTCCCAGGAAATCTTAGGAGTGCTCCAGATAATACAGGAACCCTTCTCTGCACCTGCGCTTCCTAGGTGCAGTCTGAAGGAGACTGCTTGGGAATCATACACGATCACATTTTGGGTGCCCACAGAATATACTGTAAACAGGATCTTCTTCATGATGGGAATGCAAGTCAGACCATACCCCATGGGCAGAGCAAGGGAGAGGGACACTTTTTTGGCCTCTCTGAGTCTGACTTTGCTGGAGATGAACTTGGTTTCAGGCATCTCAGTGTGAGAGCCGGCCGCTCAGAGCAGAGCCTGGGCACCGCCTCTAGCTGCACCAGAGGACAAACCGTTGAACAACCGCTGGCTCAGCTCAGACTCGCATTCCCAGGAAGTTTAAGGTGTGGACCATTTACCATATACCAAGCCACCGGATTTTCACCTTCCTTGTTCTGGGAACAACATTAACCCTCCTGGTAATGCTCTGGTCCACTTTCTGATAGTCATTTTACCTGAAACATTTTATTCTTGTTTTGGTCACTGGCTTCTTTTAGATTTCAGAGGTTTGATGGGATTTACTGGGAAATATAATCCTGTCAGGAGACCATGCTGCCTGTTGATTTTCCCTAAAGAATTTTTGGGGTCTCCCACACACACATGTACACGTGATCTTAGTTATCTGCAACTAAAGCAGCTTCGGAAGGCTTTTCATTTACTCACAATCCCCTAGCTGTTTTCTTAATTGGTTGAATCAGTGTTCATATTTGTGGAGCCTGAAATATTTTCACCACTTCTTTTTCCACTTCTGAAGATATTTTGGAAGTTACTTCCAAATGTTCGTTTTATAAGCTGCTGTTATACACTCATCTTAAGATATATCCTGTTTTACGCATTGTTGTTTATAACCTCTTTGGAAGCTTAAACTTCAATATATTTGCTGACCAAAATGCATTTCTTCCTGATTATAAAATACATATTGTCTTACGATGCTAGGATTACTCACATCTGTTGGGCTTTAAGCAACTTAGCAAGATTAAAGGAGGAATCATATTTTTATTTGCACAAGAAATATAGCCAGGGCTATAAGAGTTAATGCTAACAACATTAGGAGGGGGGGATGTTAAATGTCATGTCTTAAAACAACCTAGCTTTCGGAGATTACAATAATACCAAATGTGTGGGCCATATAATCTGCCTACTGTATAGTTCATAATGCTTGCATCTGAATCACCTCATACCACCGACTGCAGGAGACTGACAATAGATCTGATCCCTGTTCCCAGCTTTTGTTCCCAACTACCTCTTTAGAGAAAGCAGTACGCAAAAAAACACAGAAGCAGCGCAAGCAACTGCTGCTCTTGTTGCACTTTGCCCCCTATCCCTACAATCCACTTAGCTGGAAGTCGCTGACACAAATGGGCCAGAAAAAACTCCCAAGCAGACTGTCAGACTGAGGTAGGGTCTGTGTATGACTCTCTATTTTTGCCTGTGAGATTATTTTGCAAGGATGCCTTTGTTTAATATGCCCTATGGTAGCAGAGAGTTTATTTCTGATTTGGGAGGAGACCTTTGAACTGCCAATTGATAATGCAAAGAAAATGTTATAGCCAGTTAGTCAACTTCCTTTGACCTTGGTTTCAACACAGAGGAAAATATCTGGGTCTGATCAGCCAAAAATTACACAGCCTGAACTCAGATTCTGCTTTGATCTTCCTTTGGTCATACACTTACCAGGAAAACCAAACTCACTTCTGTTTAGGGTTTGACTGCAGAACGAGGAAACAGACAAAATGAACCAGAGGTGGACAACACATTGTATTGATTCTAATTAATAAGCAGTTCAATTCAGATAAATATATATAGATATATACATAGGTGTAAATGGAAATAAACATATGTAATTTGAAAGACCATGGAAAAAAGGATATTTTCTAGTATTTTTGAAAGCCAAGGTTCCAGTCTGCCTTGGTTCACAGTCAGTGATATATTTAGATAACACTGTTGCAGTGGCTACTTTCCTTGGTTGTATACCCTGTCCTTCCCATATCAGGTGCAATTGAGCAAGATGTAAACCCACTTCTGAGTGATCAAACTTTATAATGAGAAGTAAAGCCATCACTTCTCCATCCTAGCTAAAGCCACTGTTAAATGTGGCTTCTCACCCTGAGATTGTCAGAGAGCTCAGTAGTAGCTAACTGCATTTTTTGCTCTTACAGTTCTTATTTTGTGGGACTCTAGAAAGGAAAAATAATTTAGTAATACCAGTAGGTTTTCCTGGTTGGATGGTGAGGTGAATGAGAAGCCATGGTTCAGAGAACGTCTGTCACGTCTAGAACCCACAAACCCAAAACGAAACATTACATATTCACAGATACAGAACCTCAGTAAAACCTAAGCCCGTGCCCTTTCTCAGCTGCAGCTTGCACAGCTGTGGACACCAGCGCAAAGCTCTGCTTAACACCACCAAGTAAGAACAACAATAAAACGGATGGCTAAGTTACTCACATTGGAGGTTATTTTTGGGCATAAACCTAGTTTTCCAAAGTAAACCTTGTTTTTTCAGATGAGTACTCAGATGAGTCCATAACATCCCAGATTAGAATTCTAGGACATGTAGCTCTGGATGAACTTGCTCTCCAGGCCTTTTAATATTTCTCTTAGGAGAGGAGAAAGGTGTTCTTCTAAATGCATTGAAGCATATACTAGTCCAAACCAGTCCACAGAGTCAACTGTGCCTTTTAGACACTTTCACCTCTCTACCTTAAGGCAACCTTACTTTACTTTCTAAATGGCTGGGCTAAGATCTTACACTGAAAATGAGGTTGTATTTGCTGATGTCTGGTAGTGGCCAATTGTACAGTGTAGCGGAGGAACTGCTCATGTTGTAATAAGATTCAAAGTAATGTCAGAAGCATTGATTAATTTACCTTTCAAACTTGGACACCACTGCAGAATATGTCAGGAAGAAATTATGGGGCGATTCTAGCAGTGTTTAAACTAAGCATATCCTGACATTTATATCTGCATCTTCTGCTATAGGGACATAGGCATAAGACATTCTTGCTGTCGTAGCACATGTTTTGGGGACCTTTGGCACTTCACCTGACAAGAATCAATTGGTTGTGACAAACTGAAACCGAAGACATTATAAAAGCAAATATATGATACAACTCATTCTTTCTAGATTCTCTGAAAGCTGCTATAACATTCATCGTAAATTGTTTTGCAAAGTCTTGAGATTTAGAAGTAGCAGTGATGGCCACACTGCACCACATCTCCCGCACCATCATGTGGTTGGAATCACACACCACATGTGGAGGTGCTAAAGAGGGGAAGGAGACAACTACTCCCTTATCTGCCCTTCTTCTCCCAACACTGAACAGAAAAGCAAATGTGGCACTGTCTCAGCATTCATAAAAGGAAGAAGAAAGATCTTACTAATTACAATGCTTTACATTTAGCTTCTAACCTTGGCGAAAACAATAGAAAAAGTCCTAAGAAATAGTCACTTCATTTGCAGAGAATAATACAATGATGAGCAATAAGAGGCAGGATTTATAAAGAAAAGATCTTGCCTGACAAAGCTAACACTTTTTTATGGAATTACTGAATTAATGGATGAATGGAGCAGAATAAATGTAATACTCTTGGATTTAAGCCATATTTTTTGAACAATTGGTCCGATCATCCTCTTCCTCAAAGCCAGGCAGCCTGATATAAAACTGGAGAGCATGAGAATAGAAGGTTGCTTCCTACGTTTCACAAAAACATCCTTAAAAAGATCAACTGAACCTGCTTGTGCAAAAAAAAATCTCATTTGGTCTGAAGTCTGGAATGAATGACCAAAACAAGGCTAATAAACACATGGCAGAATACCAGTTTATAGGGAGGACAGGTAAATATTTAAGGATCAGTTTTGGGGTCTTGCCTTATTTAATACTTCCAGTAATGAGCTAGAAAGAGGAGTAAACAAGATATTAATGAAATTCACAGGTGATACTACATTGAGAAGAGACAAGAAAAACAGGGAGACCAGAGATATAAGACAGAGGGATTAGAGTAATTAGTAACACAGGCCAAAAATAACAAAACAAGAATCACCTTGGAAAAATGCAGTGAAGGACATCAGCACAAGAGAAAAGAAAATTAGCATGGAAGATGGTTTCTGTAAGAGGGAGGTTCTTGGATGACAGAAACTTGATAAGGACTAAGAGGATAAAACCCAGCAAGTTACTTTCAAGCTTCTAAGAAATATGGTGGTAGAAAAGGTCAATGTAATTTGTATGTGTATGTGTAAAGATGCAGCAACACAGAGCAGCAAGAATCGCTCTCTGCAAGACTGAGGTGTAACACTTGGGGGCTTATTGCTTCATTTCTAGTGAGATTTTTACAGATCACAGGGGAGTTCGAAGAACCACACCACAAATAAGAGCACTAGAGGAGCTGGTGCCCAAGAAGTCATTAAATTAGAAACCCATAAGGTGAGCGGTGACCAAGAATGTGACACAAACATTGAAAAGGTGCAATCAGCAAACAAGAAAAGAATGGAAATTGAGGCAGAAACAGGAACAAAAAGTCCTCAAGAAAAGGTTTGCAAGAGGACTTTTATCTCTGGACCAATCTCACAATAGGTATAAGACATAACAGCTATACAGCTTGGACTTGGCTAGAGATCCATGCCAGTCTCGAGTTGCTGAGTTTTCCTATTTCCCTCACCCTTTTGGTTGTACCTTAGGCTCAGTTATTAGTGTCCTGGCTCTTTCTCCCATTGCCCTGGCCTTGTTCCCAACCAGCTCTCTTGGCTTGGAGCCAGATGTGCATATTCTTTGTTTGAGATACTATCCTATAATGTGGAGGTCAAATCTCCTCCCACCAGGACCTATTTCCACAGAACCTATTCCCCTCCTAGCAACACAGTACTTACAGCAATTTCTGCATTGGAATTATTCCAAGCTCTCAAGAGATTTTTCTGGATATTTCTCATATAGACCTCATTGAGATTCTCTCCAAACTTATTTCCAGCATGAAAGAAGATGCAGAATTTGCAGGTAAAGTGAAAAGAAATGAAACCTCAGAATGATATTAAAATCCATCAGCAAATGTGCTGGGGAAAAGGGAAATTATACATAAAGAGGAAGCCTATGGAGTATTTGGCACAAGTCAGTAAACGTGAGGGCTGGCACACTAAAAAAGGTGACCAAAGCATCTAGATGGAGCCAAGGTCAAAGTAGACATGGAGAATTTTCTAAAGGGTTAGGACTAACATTGGTAGGGCATGTTAAGCAAGATGAAGAAAATGCTTTTTGATCATCCTAAAATGCTCAAATATTACCCTATCTTATTCCCTTTCTCTTGAGAGACAGCCTTTATGGTCACAGTACACATGAAGGGTCAGATATTTCATCTGCTGCAGAAAACCCAAGAAGCTTCCCTCAAACATTTTCTCACTGGAAATAGCTCCCTACATTCACAATCCTCCTTTTATAGAATTAATTTTAATAAGTATCTATTTTTTTTCTTTTGTTCCCCGTGATTGATTCAGTTTTATTGTGGCTTTGCCTTTGTTTTCATTTTCATGTTCTTTCCATTCTACTGCATTATGAATTATCATTTTACTTGCTGAAAGTTAGAGCTACTGTACATATATTTAGAATACATGGGGGTGTATGTGGATACAGATATTAATAGATACATGAGCATCACATAGCTTTCATTACTGTTCCAATATTATCAATTTTATTCACCATATGTCATGCTATACAGTTCTTACCTTCACTAACTTTAGATGGCTGTTTGCACGTGGTCCATTAAAAACTGACATATAAATGTCCGGTATTTCAGTATTCAGGATACTTTTTGATTATGTTTGTTGGCTCAAATATGATACAAAGAACCTGGTAATAAAAGAATCTCAAACTAATGTGACTGAAGTTTGCCTTAAAGAGGGAATTTCATGATAACTAAAACAGCCTAAAGCTGTTTTATCACATTTATACAATGGGCAAAGACATTAGCATGGACAATCTGAAAAAAAAGTCCCATCCTGCTAATCAGAGAGAATGCATGTTCATTTTCACTCTGCAGCATTTGTCCTTATCTGTATATCTGAAGGCCAAGAAAAAAATGGTCTACTGTCATCCAGTACTTTGTAAATCATATCATTTGAATACTTTGTTCTACATGAATGATTGATGTCCATAAAACTAGCACATCTTGTATTTTAAAAGTTCATTTTACATGAAAACACTGAACAAAACACAACATACTGCCATAATAAGCAGGAACTAATGTTTCCAGAATTCAACTCTGTAGGTAACAAGTAAGTTAAAAAACAGGAATAAATTCCCTTTTTGATATCGTTCAAAATCTCAGAGCCAGATACTGTGTTTCATTTTGATCTTTATGCACTGCACTTTCAGCTCCATTTTCTATGGTATTATAATAACTCATCCATTAATATTTCTCAACCCTTTCTAAACCTCACACCAGATAAAATCAACCCCTGGGGAACATCTCCAGAAAAGGGGATATGGTGGATACATAGAGCAAAGAGGGTTCCCTGTACCACCACGCACATTCATGCCTCCTTTTAGGAAGGAGGGACCAGCAGGTTTTAACCCATATCCTCCAGCACCAGCACATACGTACCCTTGCTCCGCAGGATGCAATCGCAGTCGTGTATCGCCCCCATCAAGATCCAGGCTGCATATCTCTGATTGTCATGGAGACTGTTTCAAAGTCTTGCTGTGCTTCAGCAGCAACAGCAGCAGCAAAGAGGACAACAGTACTTGGTCTTAAATGGCTGAAAAGAAAGCAACAAAGTGCAGTGGAAAAGGGAAGGAGCTGTGACTGAAAGTACAGAAAGACACACTTCAAACTATTGCAGAGGGCTAGAGGTGTAAGTTAGAGCAACCTTCCAGCTACTCTGATACAATTACGCCCTTGTGTTTTCACATGGTTTCAAATAATTGTGCCTTCAAGATAAACACAGGAAAAGTGTTTTCAAGGATGGCACATTTCTCCTTCTCCTTTCTCCCCCCCAAGCTGAAATGCTGGGGTGTTTTAGATTAAATGTGTTAATTAGGAAACTATTTCATTTACAATGTCTTGTCTGGTTTTCCATTCCTGTGGGCATTGTAAACATACAGATTATTGGAGCAGGTGATATACAGTGACTTGGAACAAGAGGCATGCAGAGACCCAGGTAAGTGGAAGGCGTTAATAGAGTTGATTTTTTGCAAGACCTGAGGCAAATAAGTAATTTGCAGACGAGTGAGGAAACAGTTTTGTGTCAAATAGCAAATTTGCTAAGAATTGCAATTTACGGCCATCCATAAGCTATTCTCAAGTCAGGTCAGTTCTCACAAGAAATAGGCGTAAAAGGTAGAACTGAGCTACATCATAAAATAGAAATTAGTACCAAACTACTTGTTTTAATCACATCTCAGCAAAAGGAATCATCGGATCAAACTTCCACTCTAAGTGTAGTAAATATAATAGTTAGAAGTATAAGCCTCCGAAAAAATTGGTTGGTGACCTGCCTGCCAAGATTTATGCTCTAATTACCACAGAAGTCACAGCACCTATCCAAGGACTGAGCAAAAACATTATGAGTGATACCAAGGTTGTGATCTGAATCAGTACTTTGTAAATGTGAAGGACACCATCACTCTCAAAATGGAAGTAAGAGGTTACAATGAAATCAGAGAAATAGTAGAGCAAAAGATGCTTCCACAAGCTTCTTCCACAGCATTTGGAACAAACTTGCTGTAGGAAGAAGATCCACTGTGGAACAGACCAATACACTGGAAAATCATGCTCAGAGTAAAAATGAAATATTTTCCTTTGAAAATGAAGAGGGAGAGTTTGATGAGCACATATGCAATCTCATGGTAACAAGTAAAGCAGGTCTCAAACCTCTTGGGAATATCCTAGGCAAACTTCTGCATCATGAAAAATTCACTGCTTGATCTTAAAGTTACAAAGGTACAAATCTTTGAGGGGAGAAAATTCCTGTAATGGATCCTTTCTCAAGGAAGACTTGGAGGAACAGAAGCACGTGATAAAACAACAATTGCTAATGTCTGCTAAAAGAAAAAACTATCAGGAATTGTGAGAGAGAGAGTGACAACATACTGACGTTTCTAAGAAAAATGTTATGGTCAAGGAAGCCTGCACAAAACCAACAACTTCCAGGCACTACATGTGACCTGGAAAAAGCGTTGACTGTGGGCAAAGCAAAAGGAAAAAAATTTCATAAAAAGTTAGTTTAGGTGTTGTTTAGGTGTCTAGGAGCCATATGAGTTTAGGAGCCATATGGGACATCTGTATGAGCCTCTCAGCTTGGGATGCTGAAACAGCCTGGAGAGAAATCACTGTTTGTGCTCCCAGCGACCACCAGAACCAGCAGGACACCACCCACGCCAGCACAAGCACTAGGTGACACTGCACTGTGCCTGTGCTTATGTGCAATACTTAATTCAGGTGAGAGAGAAAATTCCACCTAATGAACAGATGACTCATGGTAAGGTCTACTGCCTTGAGCAGAAACACTCGGGCTGGCATCTACAGACTTCTGCTGTTTGCAGGACAAGCATGTTTCATTTGCACACAAATAAAGAGAGAGAAAACGTAGGTAAGAAGCAATTCTAGGATGCTGGATTGTGCACTCTCCGTTTTCCTTTCTCTATGCTAGGCCAAACAGCTGAAAGTAGGTTGTCATGTTTGAAAATTCAAAAGCTTGGGTTTTTAATGCTTTGCTGTGCAGGTTTCCATCCCTGTGAGCACTGCCTTTGAAGACACTGCAGATCACAGAATACAGTGGGGCAGAAAGAAACACTTTATGTGAGAGGGTCAGATTTTCCATGTGAAATATTTCATTTAATTCTGAGACAGATCTCACTTTGTGGGCCTCTTCCCAAGAGGCCATTTTCTACATACAACAAATCACAAGTCCCTCTAGTTTCTCTCATACATGCAAGATGCCCAGTAAAACAAATAGCAGTTTTATTTTTAAGAGTCAAATCATTGTGCTACAAATTTCACAGCAAATTGCCTATACTATATTGTGCACAACTTTTTTTTCATCCAGCCAATTACCTGGCTTCTTGTAGAGAAAATTAGCAGCAGTATAATTTCCTCTGTCTGCTGTGGACACTGTTTACATGTCAGAGGCCTGTGTGGTGGATGATGCCCAGGAATGCTGTGAAGCTTTTGATGCCTGCATTCTTACCTCTCTGTTCCCAAGCTTTTTGACCCAAGCACAGAGGCTGCAGCCATTTTGTTCTTAAACACAGCTGTAGCTTGTCAGGCAGACAACGCATCTCCCACTTGGGAGGGGAGAGGGCTGGTTGCAGCTTTCATTAATATAAAATAAAAGCTGCTTTAAGACCAAAAATATAAATTTTATTCTCTATATTCATATAACATAATTGCTCAGACAGAAGGTGATTGTGTTAATAAACATTTTTGGCACATCTAATGTCATGGTGATAAAGTTGTTATTCCTGGGAAAGGCTCACAAGGCTCGACAGCTCAACAAATGACCTCCTCAGGCAAACCTGTAGCTAACATCTGTTCCTAGGACAGGTCCAATAGATACACGACATAGGAAAATCAGTACTGACCTTCTGTCTACATCTGCATATGTCCCACAGTACTGTTAGAACCTCAGAAGCATCCCTACCAGCATTTAATTCCAAGATCATTCTGTGAAATAAAATCTCTGAAGGACAACACAAGAAGGCTGCTAGAGCCCAAGCAAATCCATGTGGAGCAGACATCGGCAGCAAGATAGTGAAAAAGACAACATAAAGCTGATCAAAATGAGATTTTGTACGTGAGTAATGTGAGAAACTTCTTGCCACTGATTAGATACACAAAATACTGAGGATTTTATGGGTTTGGCCTTGAATTTTTCTGAGAAAACCAGTCATCAAGAAAATCAGTTTTCTTATGCATTAAACCCCCTACTTTTTCAGGCACAGCAAAGCTCAAGCTGTACTTGGCTCTGAGATTTCCTCAGACAAGGAAAATATATGTCCCTCCCTCAGTCAAATTCTCTAAAAAAAAAAATGTTAGCTTTATCCCAAAAGTGAGCAGTCTTGAGCAAGTTCTCTTCAGGTCTTTACACAGCCTGGAGGTGCCCCCTACAGTCTGTGCCAGGTGAGGTCTGCCCAGTCTTTACCTACTTGTACGCATACGGCTAAATGCACACACATTCCAGGAAAGAGATGACTGAACTAAGTGACAGAAGGAGATGCATTAATCATCAGCCTAGAGAGATACACAGGCCATTGTTCCCAGAAATGGAAAAGCTTTTAGAAGCTTTTCTGTATTGAAGGTAACAGTAATTACATTCCTACCTCTAGCACGGTTTGGAAAGGGACTGATCCTCTGCTGTAGTGCCTTGGGGTAATATAAGAAAAGCAAATAAACTTGAAGAATCCTGGTTTTCCTCTTCAGCATGCACTGCACACGCTGGCTGCTCAGGACTCAGCACAACTCCTTTCAAAACCAATGGAAGGTCTACTGATTGACTTGGGAAGGACAAGGATCAGGTTTTTTTCTTCCATAAAATATCTATAGCAGGTAAATATCACTGTCCATGCTCAGCAGAATGGGAGATGAGCACGGCAAAGGCTGGCATAGTCTCACCGTAGTCAACAAGGCTAGAGAAGGAAAGCAAAACCCTCTCAAGTCTGGCCAAGCTGGGGACCGGTGCCGGCTGCTGAGCACCAACACTCCCTCTCACTACAGCCTGACTGTCTCTAGCACGTCCACTTTCCTGACCATTGTCACTGGGTTTGCACGATTCCTCCTTGGCTCTGACAATGATGGTTGCTTGGTTTTGGATAAGCAGGTCACGGCTCACTTGCAGGAGCCAGACTTTGTTTTCCGTAGTCTGCAAAGCAAATGCTTGAAAGCAAAACTGAAATACTGCTTTGCAAAATAACTTCTTTAAGCCACAATCGCTTTTTCTTTTTTAATCCTCAGCACATTTCACCTCTCTAACCCTCACGATATTTTAAAAAAACAGTGCTTAGGTGATTTCACAGCACACATTGACTCTTATTGTCTTCCCCCAAATACATAGAATTATGATGAAACACAGCAGCTGTTAAAATGTTATGCACTATTAGCAGTACTGGAATCTTGTTTTCTATCATATTTCAAGTCAGCTGAGATACAAGACAGGAGAGATTCCTAGGTTGTTAACAGCCTGGCTGCAACACCAGGAAAAAAAATGTTATTATTACTTCAGGCAGACTTCTTTTATTTGATTTTGCAGTTCTGACCATCAGTGAAAATAACACATACGTGCTACGGCCTCCATAACCTAATGCCATTAAATAAACCAACAGAACATCTTTTCATTATATACTACTTTCAACTCTGGTCAGCTCTAGCTCAAAAATCACATAGAAAGTGAATTGAATGACAGAGAGACAACAAAAGGATTAGAGACAAGGAAAGGCTTTAGGATTTTTTAATTTCTCTTGAGGAGAGATTAATAGTATCAGGACCTTCTGGGGAGTGCTTCTGCTAGAGGCAGCGCATGGAAAGAGGCACTGCTGGTAGGCGCCCCCAGGCCATTTAGGATTTATAGCATAGTTCAAACCAAACCCTGTAAACACCAGGAAACTAATAGGTAGACAGCATAGTTCTGTGCAGTGCTGGTGTCTTGGTTTGGATTAGATTAATTCCTCAGTAGGTGGGCTGCTGTTTTGAACCCAATTGTTCCTTCAGCTGGAAACCCAAAGAAAAAAGTTTGGGCATAGGGAAAAGGCACATGTCCCAAAGCAAAAGAGGTGGCCACAAGGTGTGAGCAGAGCACAGATCTAGAGACTGCAGCCTCCCAGGATGCTCCTTCTGTATCAGGCAAGGGACCATGTCACGTCCCAGAGCTGGAGCCCTGCTGAGAGCCAACAGGATCCTGCTCCCCACTACTCAGGTGGACAGAGATCCCCACCACACCTCCCAGCAGACGCTTCAAGCCAAGCCATAGCCTGGGCTAGGGAGGTCTAAAGCATACCTTTTGATGGGGGACAAAACAGTTTAAATCAACAAATGAAATTCCCTTGATATAGTAGACATCTACCCAGAGTATGAAGCATTTATTTTAATAATTATTTTGATGTTGTTTCAATTTGTGCTGAAACCGGAAGCAACTGGCAACATGAGAGGGTGCTTTGACATGTATGATCACTAGCAGAGGTTTCTGCGGCCCAAGGGCATGCTAGCCAGCCACAATGGCTGGAGCCTCCACCATTACCAGAGGTTGAAGGTAGCCATTGGGGCACCACGCTGCCACAAGGCCACACTGTTTATGAGCACCTCTTGCATTTTCACATTTGCAGTTTAAACCCACCGTGAAGAGAATTGATAGAGCTGTGAAACATGCGCACAGTTCCCCAGCCCAAATGCATCACCACTTCACCGAGCAGCAGGGTTGGCCGGTGCCCAGGGAAGGGGCCAAATCCAGTCAAATCCAGATATAAAGCTCAGAAGAAACACCCAGGCCTTGTACTTGAAAGCATTCAAATCAAGAGTTCAGTTTTCTTCATTTCTAAGATTTTTACTCCCATTCCTGCTCTGGAAAAGCTGTTATGAATGTTGACTGTCACTTAATTTACTTCAGTAATTTCTTGGAAGTTCATTTCCAGCATTTGCAGCTATTTGTGGCGATTGTTTGCTGCTGGCTTCACAGATGATTTTTTTTCTCTCCCATTCATTTTTTTTCCCAGTTCCACTTCGTAGTCACAGTCTAATGGCAGGATTTGTCTTCTCCAGACTCTGCCTTCACTCCCATCTTGTTCGTTATTATTTCACACCATCACAAATCCTGCTTTTGCATCTTGCAGGCAATGAGGTTGTTACGGATAACTGGCTTCTCTGCTCCGCAGACAGAACTTCATTTAACTGCTCTTTTCTCTTTCTGTTCTGCCATGCGGATGACACATCTTTTAAGTCTCTCTTTCAAGTCTTCATGACTGTGATTAAGAAAACTCTTGTCTGACCTTAGGATTACCACAGTGACAGGTTTATTATATACCCATTTGGATGCAGGTTATCCTTCTGGCAATTTTTGGCATGTATTAGTCTGTGCTGATGTTAATTACTGTTTTGTTGGGATACATCTGGAAGCACAGCCTCCATGGGGAAATGGGGAAAATAATGTCATTTTGTAGTAGCAAAAAATGCCGACTGGGATCTAGCTTTTAACAAATGCATTGCAGGGTGGTCAAGTTCATGGAGGCAGAAGCTCTGAGTTGAGTTGCTGGCTGTGACACAAATTGTATGGACAAGATTTTTCTCTGTCTACGCTTTAAATATTCCACATTAAATAGAAATGGTGCTGGCAGGATTGTGATCCAGGTTGCTATTTTTATCACAGAGAAAAAACCAGCATTATCGCAGTTCTTATCACCTGATATTTTCCTTACTGGGCCTCCCTTATATTCCAATGGCAGCAGACCAAATGCTTTTAACATCCTGGCAGCTCTTCTGTTGTGAGTTTGTGAAAATGCCCAGCTGATCTTCTGCTGTCTTACTCCTTGCTACGTCTTCCGCACCACTCCCATTCCCTGGTTGGTCTTACCCACCTCTGGGAAGTTCCTGGGGTGATATGACAGCCCAGAAGCTCTGCTGTCATGTAAATATACACATGACAAGTCTTGATCACAAAGCAAATGTGAAGAATGCAAAGCCTTTGGTCTGAGCCCCTCTGCTACAGCAGCCCCAAGAGGTGTTCAGCTGGGTGGGATGTTACTGCACCAAGTAAAATGCTGAGCACCACCTCTTTAGGTTTTTATTGTCAATGTTTTTCTTGGTCAGGCCATTAAAGCCTGAGGTCTGTGCTCAAGTCTGTCTGGACATGAAAGCAATGGTCCAAGGAATGAGAGTACCACATTGTCCTCTTATGATCCAACAGATTTTATGTCCCCATGGAGATATGTTTGCAAGTCCTCACATTGTCCAAAACTGGTCTCAGGCATTTCCCTCTGGCTTGTGCACCTCCTCCCCTATCCACTGCTGATAAAGTCAGCAAGTTTTCCCATCTTATGCCGTGCCAGCTGCAGTCACAGGCTACAAGCCTGCACTTACTCCAGAACAAAAAGACATTGGGGAATGTTTTGAATCAGACAAGAATATGCCTTTCCCTTGATGTTATGAATCATCCTGAAGATATTTATCTTTGCCAATTGCCTTTGTGCATTTTGCCCTTTGACTTAGGAGGCAGAAAGCAAAAATTCTCTGGGGTGAAATGAAAAGAAACTGAAGTAGTTTAGAGATTTTTCTTTAACAAAATCTTAACAAGAACTTGCTTTTCAAAATTTCTGAACAGTCTTTCCATTATTTGGTAACTGCAATTATAGTATGGGAATTGATTAGTTGTAGAAAAATAATTATACACCTAATTAAAGTAAATTGAAATAGACTTTAAATGTTGGCACACATTCCTGCTGTCCCCAACAGGAAGAATTAATTCGACCAGGATGGTTATATTGCCAAAATATTTGACCTCAGATAAAGAACTATATTTCATTTTTTGGCATTGCAACAATGAATTTTAATGAGAGACTTGATTGTGGGGCAGTGCTGACCGGACAAAAGGCAACATATGGGATTTGACTGCAAAAATCAATAGTTAAAAATACAACAGAAATTAATAAATGCTGGGAAAGATCATTTAGCCCTGATTCTATTTGCATAGCTCAAACAGGAGTTACTGCTGCTTAAATCTAGCAGGGAAAGTTGGACCTCAGGATGAAGCAGACTTCTCTTCAGACCCCCAGAGCAGGAAAGCTTTTTATTAAAGGTATTGGCCCCTTTCCACAGCAGTGGTTTTATGCAGGTGTGGCTCAGGGCTGGCACAAGAGATGTTCAATGCATTATAATTTGAACAGGAAAAAGATAGTGTGATCAAAGTAAAGTGTGCGGGAATTAAACAGAAAGAGGCCAAATAAATGTCAGTCAGACCACACACTAGCCAATTCCAGCTGCAAACATATCCAGACTGCAGGAGTCCAGTGTCTTAAAAGTAGCTGCTCTGACCCTGTCAAGGACCTCCTGTCAGTTATGTGCCAGATCAAAGGACATAAAAAGCACAAAGGAAAAATCCTTAACTCTCTTCCTTCTGACACTTGGCTTCAGCCATTATAAAGTATGATTCAATCTCATCAATATTCCCTATTATAGAACACACCAGTGCTGAGGGACAGAACATCCTGGAGTTAGTTTACCCCACCTGTTGACACACAACAGCGATGCACTGATGAGGGTTTCTGGTGAGGTAAGTGACAAATACCCATTTCAGAGCTGGTATCTTTCATAGAATCGTTTAGTTTGGAAAAGTCCTTTAAGATCATCAAGTCCAACCGTTAACCTAGCACTGCCAAGTCGACCACTAAATAATGGGGTTGTTGTGGCCGAAGTACAGGACCCAGCATTTGGCCTTGTTGAACCTCGTACAGTTGGCCTCGGCCCATCGACCCAGCCTGTCCAGGTCCCTCTGCAGAGCCTTCCTGCCCTCCAGCAGATCAACACTCCCGCCCAGCTTGGTGTCGTCTGCAAACTCACTGAGGGAGCACTCGATCCCCTCATCCAGATCATTGATAAGGATATTGAACAGAACTGGCCCCAGTGCTGAGCCCTGGATGTGACTGGCTGCCAACTGGATTTAACTCCATTCACCACAACCCTTTGGGCCCGGCCATCCAGCCAGTTTCTTATCCAGCAAAGAGTACACCCATCCAAGCCATGAGCAGCCAGCTTCTCCAGGAGAATGCTGTGGGAAACAGTGTCAAAGACTTTACTAAAGTCTAGGTAGACAACATCCACAGCCTTTTCCTCATCCACTAAGGGGATCACCTTGTCAGGTGAAGGAGATCAGGCTGGTCAAGCAGGACCTGCCTTTCATAAACCCATGCTGACTGGACCTGATCACCTGGTCGTCCTGTACATGCCGCATGATGGCACTCAAGATGACCTGCTCCATAACCTTCTCCAGCACCAAGGTCAGATCCATAGTTTGCTGGATCCTACTTCCGGCATCACATCTGCTAACTTCCAGTCAACAGGGACCTCCCCGGTTAGCCAGGACTGCTGATAAATGATGGAAAGTGGCTTGATGAGCACTTCTGCCAGCTCCCTCAGTACCCTTGGGTGGATCCCATTCAGCCCCATAGACTTGTGCGTGTCTAAGTGGTGTAGCAGGTCGCTAACTATTTCCCCTTGGATTATGGGGGTTTCATTCTGCTCCCTGTCCTTGTCTTCCAGCTCAGGGGCCTGGGTACCCCAAGAACAACTGGTCTTTCTATTAGAGACTGAGGCAAAGAAGGCATGAAGTACCTCAGCCTTTTCCTCATCCTTTGTCACTGTGTTTCCCCCCACATCCAATAAGGATGGAGCTTCTCCTTAGCCCTCCTTTTGTTGCTAATGTATTTATAGAAATACTTTGTAATGTCTTTTACAGTAGTAGCCAGATTAAGTTCTAATTTTCTCCCTGCATAACCTCACAACATCCTTGTGGTCCTCCTGAGTTGCCTGCCCCTTCTTCCAAAGGTCATAAACTCTCTTTTTTTCCTGAGTTCCAGCCAAAACTCTCTGTTCAGCCAGGCCAGTCGTCTTCCCCGCCAGCTCGTCTTTTGGCCCATAGGGACAGCCTGCTCATGGGCAGATTCCTTCTTGAAGAATGTCCAGCCGCCCTGGACTCCTTTGCCCTTCAGGACTGCCCCCCAAGGGACTCTGTCAACCCGTCTCCTCAACAGGCCAACGTCTGCCCTCCAGAAGTCCAAGGTGACAGTCCTGCTGACCCCTCTCCTTACTTCTCCGATAATCAAAAACTATCATTTTGTGATCGTTATGCCCAAGACAGCCTCCAACCATCACATCACCCACAGGTCCTTCTCTGTTTGTAAACAACAGGTCCAGCGGGGCACCTTCCCTAGTTGGCTCCCTCACCAGCTGGGTCGGGAAGTTATCTTCCACACACTCCTGGAACCTCCCAGACTGTTTCCTCTCTGCTGTGTTGTAATTCCAGCAGACATCTGGTAAGTTGAAGTCTCCCATGAGAACAAGGGCTAGTGAATGTGAGACTTCTCCCAGCTGCTTATAGAATATTTCGCCTGCCTCTTCATCCTGGTTAGGTGGTCTATAACATACTCCCACCATGATATCTGCCTTATTGGCCTTCCCCCTGATTCTTATGCATAAACACTCAACCCTATTGTCACCATCATCAAGCTCTAGACAGTCAAAACACTCCCTAATGTACAGGGCTACCCCACCGCCTCTCCTTCCTTGCCTATCCCTTCTGAAGAGTTTATAGCCATCCATTGCAGCACTCCAGTTGTGCGAGTCATCCCACCATGTTTCTGTGATGGCAACTATATCACAGTTTTCCTGTGCACAATGGCTTCCAGCTCCTCCTGTCTGTTGCTGATGCTGCGTGCATTGGTGTAGGTGCGTTTCAGTTGGGCTATTGATCCTGCCACCTTTTTGAGGGGAGAAACCCTAATTCCTATGTGACTATTCTCAGGCGCTTCCGTGGTTTCTAACACATCCATAACTCTTGTGTCTTTGCTGTCACATGGCTCTCCATCCCCTATCTCCACTGAAACAGCAGACTGAAGGACCTTTCAAAAGAAATCAGCATAGACTCCATCACTGCAGTGAATCCAGCAACCCACTATACTCAGAAAAGCAACTTGCAATCTAACTGCTAGGCAGAAACAGCTTAAAAGAAAGCAGAGAAGTAATATGCAGTGCTTGCCTGATGCAAACACTAGCAGTGGGACTCACATGGAGAACCTAAACCCATCCTCTCCTGCACAGAACCATGGGGCAGCAGCAACAGCTTGCAGTCTGCCACGCAAAAGGGGGATAGTACCTTTTTACCGAACACCGCTGTCTGCTCACGTTCTTATCTGAATAAAGCAATAAAGAATAAAGTCCCAGCTGCAGCCTTCCTTTCACACCTCCAAATCTCCTCCCAGATAAATATATAACATTTTGCACAAAGGCTCCCTTTCTGTTAAGCACCATGGCAGACCTTATCATACTATCATAGGAATATCCCTCTGTTTTACATTCTTCTTCTTCCTTTACCAGCTACAGAATCACATAACAGTTCTGTACACCCCAAACTGTTTCAGTCTACTAAATTTTAAAGGACTTTCAAGAGTGAATGGGTGAATTGGTCCCAGTGAATTAGTTAAGCTACAGATGCATAAAGAACAACAGCGACCACTGCTCAAAGCACCAACAAAACAGTTGTATAATCACTACTCTCTGCACTAAACCCAAATGTGCTTCAGCTCTGGTTTATCAGCCATTAAAATAAGTGATTACAGAAATCAAAGTAGTATTCAAATCTCCAATGTGTTTGGAGCCTTTGATGGATTAATTTTATTAGTTCATCACAAACACAGCAAATAACACTCTGCAAAAGAGTGACTTTATATTGTTAGACACTGACAGAAAAAATCTGCATAGGTACATCAACTTATTAAAGTATGCTATTAAATATCAAGGAGAATATAATAAAAAGCTTCAACTTATTGAATAACTATATTTGCTGAAGGGCATCAATGTGTTAACGTTAGTGTTTTATACAAAATTCATCCTGCAATATAGTAGCTTTACCTCTAAAGCCTATTATAGCTCTGTCCCCTCGGGTAGAGGCTGGAGAACTGCCATTTAATTGTCAGTGCTATAAATTAAAGGAATGCTTGGTCAGATGTCATCCAGAGCTTACAGACCCAGCAGAGTGGGTAGGAAATGCTGACAGGGTGTATCAGCCTGGTGAGAACCTTCCCCGTGGTTCTCCCAGCACTCTGAACCTAATTAATTCTGCTGATCTGCTATGTGCATCTACATTTGCATTGTACTTAAATTAAATACAGCTATGTGCACTGAGCTTGGCAAAGCCTGGATAGCTAGGAAACAAAAAGCACGAAGGAAAAACAGTGACTCTGTTTTCTTGGCTATTGTTTAGCCCATTATAGGGGGAAATGTAAGCCTAATAACTTACAGAGTGCTATAATTCTCCCATGTGTTAAGAATTATGTTACAACCCAAAGCACAGAATCATTTCTAGGAAATACTTGAAGACATGATTGCCCAGCACATAAGAGTCAAAATCCTAATTGGCAGAAGAAGTAAAATAAATCAAATTCCCTACCAAAGGCAGAAATCATCCTTGGAATGGCAGCACTGTGACTTGTGTCTGTAAAGTACAGGTAATAGTGACAAGCTGAAGGTATTGAGTAGAGCCCATTAATTCACCAACAGAAAACAGTACGTTCATATTCAGCTGCCTGCTCCTATGATTTGAGCTGTTTGCTCCCTTTTTTCACCAACATTTTCTATCAAACAGTGAAAAAAAGCCACAGTCTTGTCACTGCAGCCCCAATTTTGTATTTACAGATTACAATCAGAGTGGCAGAGTTAATAAACACAGCATTTCCACTACAGACATCGCCTCACCTTTCCCTTCTCACTTAAAATCTTGTCATAACATGAACTACTTCCCCTCCATTTCCTAAAAAATATGGTTTTAATCTAACAGGGTACTCAAACTGCAAGCCTACGGATGGAAGTCAAGGTTTGACAGTGGTGAGTGTTGATCCTTGATTCAGGCATCTGATTTCAAGGCCGTTTGTTTCATGACTAAGTCAGATGATATGACAGCACCTAAATGTGCGACCATGGTCAGCTAACGTTCAGTTACTTTCATTTGTTAATTATGCGTTTTTGGTGCTGGTGGCCGAGTTCACCAGGGAAGCTACGTTCCCACAAGGCTGAAGGTTCCCTCAGAGCAGGTTATTTCATACTTAGAGTGTGTCATCAGTGAGAGTAATTTAAGCAATTTGCCATTTCTTTCCCGATTTGATAATTACAATTTCATTTCCAAGAGTCAAATACAAGATTTAAGAGGTACCTTCCATTCAAGTTCACCTAGGCCACTTGCAGAAACCAGCCATAAATCAACATTTAAAAAAAATCTGATTCATTCTGATGAGCAGTGACAAATGATATGGAAACACTTGAAATTCAGCGTGGCTGGGAGAAAGCTGCCTACACTTCCTACTGGGTTTGTGGGAAATGGATGCAAAATAGAAGCTGAAAACACACAGATTAACATTGACACAAAAATAAAAGCTATAATACATTTTAATTAAGCTGCATGGGAAAAAAGAGAACTAAATAATGAACTAAACTCATATAAGTGCTAAGGGCTATATCTACAGAAGGACTTTGGCACTACCACATTCCTCTTCGCCACATCTAAATACGAGACATCTGCAGATGGGAGTGGCAAACACAGCCCTGAGCTCCCAACGGAGGAGGTAGAAGAGACTCCAGGGGCCTCCCATGAGCCAGCACCTGACATGTGGGATGGCTAAATCCACCAAAGCGGAATGTTGCAGAGACCAGGTCTGGTATTTCTCTTCTCTCCAGAGATGAGATTCCATCCTTGCGTCCTGAGTGAGGTATGTATAGGAGATCAGGTATCACAACCTACAGCCTCAAACTAGACCAAGGCAATCATGACATTCCCTATGGGAAAACAGCTCAGCAATTAGGGCACCAAAAACTGAAGACCATGTCCTCTTTGGTCTGAGAGATTCAAACCCCCAGTTCCCCTCACAGGGACAGCTCCAGCCACTGCTCTGGAATAGCCCAGATGGAGCACAAGGGCATAAAAGTTACCTGGGTGCCTGAGAGCTGTTGTTCCATGCCTGGTACACCTCTGGTCACACTGGAAAATATGCAGGTTTGCAAAAATAAAAGTCAAGGATTTTTTACACAGCCAAGATTAACAATTAGAGCCAGCCTCACTGATGCTTGCACTTTTTGATGGGCAGGGGAAGCTAGCACATGGCCAACTCTTCATTTCACCAATCCTAGGACAAAAAAAGACCAAAACATCTCCCCAAAATTTCATAATTTTGTAAAGCTTGCCAAGGGAGGATTTGATTTTCTGTGGCAGAACATCCCAAGTGACCTTCAGTTCAGTGATGGCACGTTATTCTTCGCTCTGATTGCTTGTTCAAGGAGTGCAATGGTATAGTCAGTACAAAATGTTATTGAGAAATATGGGCTATTTCCAAAGGTAGCAAACCAAATAACTCAATAATTAAAAACAAGATGCAAACAAATATAATAATAGGCAAAAGTTAAGGCTATAGTTTCATTCAATAATTCAGAAACAGAAATTATATTTCTTTCAGCAAGGAAGCTGACCCAGAGAAACTAGGAAAAGATGAGGGAATGCTGTCCTCTTTTGTGAAAGTCTCGAAAAACTTGCAGTATCTCAAAATATGCAAAGGTACTGAAAGCCTCATTTTTTCCATAACAACAAGAGAATATGAATCATGGGAAATCAATGGTGCAGAAAGTAAGAAAATTGAAGTTTTTGCACTGTGGTAAAGACAAAGATTCCTGCACCTCCTAGACAGAAACGACAATGACTTCTTGTAATAGAAATATTACAAATACTAGTGTAGAAATGCAGACTGTGTTAGAAATCAGTATAAAAAGATCCACACTTTTTGGTTGTATAAATCAAAGACAAAGTCTAAGCACTAGGAAACTAGAAGATGCTGAGAAAGCAGAGGTGCCAGGAGGATGTAATAGATGCTGGGTGGAGAAGCACCCAGTGTGCAGAGTTAGCAATGGGACAAGGAGTTTTCTAAAAGTTTAGCTGAGATGTCACTGGTACTTAGTTTTGGGCAAATAGGTTTTGACTAGCAAGTGCTGAGCTAAGTTTTGCTGGCTGCTTTCTTGCAGGAGCTGGCAAGGATCACTCAAGCAAGCTCTGAGCTTATACATTGCCAAGATATGCTGTAGGACACAACCCTTACAATCCCCCAGCCGCAAAAAGCAGGCTTCAATAGTCTGGTCACCAGCATTTCCCATCACTGTAGGCACTGCAGGGTGTCCCAGTGGTGACCAGCTGCTGCTCCTGAAGGCTGTGGCCCTACCCTAGGCCCCACATCGTATCTGCTGAGCCCATGCATATGTTTTGAGCACACTGGGGAAAATTACTCTAAATCGCTGGGAACTGCCCCCTAAACCAACATGAACACTTTTTGTAGGCTCTGAAGCAGCCTTGGTACCCCTGATACATTTGCCTATTGTAGGAGGGGGGTAAAGCCTCCCATCTGCACCTCAGCTTCATCAGCCCCTCGGAGGCCAAGAGGCAGCAGGAGGGAATCTGAAGGGGGGAGATGGGCCCTACTCTGCTGCCTCTGGCTCAAAACCAGAGCAGCCAGCACCTGAATGCAAAGCAGCTTTTATAGGCATGAATGTACACATATGTCTGTAAGTGTGCACGCAAATGGGATTTTACTTACAGGATGAAAGCTGTTGTGTTTCTCTTTATGGAGAAGAGTTCTCCTGCATATGACACCATTACTCTTCATTTGTTATTCACAATTTACCTGTTTAAAAACTTTCAATTCTCTAGTCAGGTAATAGAAACACTGTCGTTTATCAGCTCAGTTACACCATCTGAATAATGAATTGTTGAAGTTCACCAGTCATCACCTCCAACTATCTAGCAACCACTTATGAATACCAGCCACATTTGCAGAAATCCCTGCTGATTCAAAACTATTTTCAAATAGAAGCTGGCACATTCATCAGATTATATATTCCCAGTAAATAATTTAGTCAGCTCCAGCACCTGGCAAACAACAGAGGACAGTACTAAGAAGTCATCAGAAGCGAAAAGAACTGTAAAAAACTCAATTTTTTCAAGAATCACTGGAAATAAGATGAAGCAACAAAAGAGATATTGGGTAGCCAAAGGATAGTGTTACTTGCTGAAAGGTATTTCATTAACCAGCAACAATGAATTGCAATTCTATAGAACTTCTTGCAAAATAACCACCCTGAAGAATTTCAATGAGCTGCTTCTCTGGGCTGACCAGCAAAGAAAAATTATGAACAGCTCAGTGCTGTTATATCAATCAAAAGGAAGGGACCCAGCTGGCAGAAGAAAGTTTAATTTCTGATTGAGGGAAGTGACAGAGTTGCAACCTGTATTGACATTTTTACTGTGTTTAGCTAGAGAGGGTAACTAAGAGACTACACAACTAAATAACTGTAGTCCCTCCTCTACCTTTGCTCCCTTTCTTCCTCACCCATAAAAAGTACAAGTTAAAACCTGAAAGTACAAGTAAAAGTTGCTAGCTTTTGCAGTAAAATCATCCCAAACAAATCACCACCAAGGAAAGGGTTTTCACTGCTGTCCTCATTAGACAGCAGCTAACATTTTCAGAATTTTCCTGGGGACTGAAGAAAACCAGGAGAGAAGAGGTTTAGAGCTCATCTAGCTCATCACGATGCACAAGGCAGGATCGGCTCTATCTGTGCCAGCCTGGCATATGCTTGTCTGTTCTTAAAAGCCTCCAATGATGAAGAAACTGCAGGCTTCCGAACAGCCTGCTCCAGAGCTCAACTAGCCATACTGGTAGCAAATGTAGCCTAATGTTTAAGTTAAATCTCCCTTGTTGGAATTTAAGCCAGTTACTTCATCTTTGTAATGGATATGGATAACATTTGACTGCCTTCTGTGCAGTTCTGTTTTACATATTTGAAGACTATTGTGTCTCACTTCAGTAACTTCTCTAATTCCTTCTGTCCAACCTGTTTCTTTCAGCCTTCCCTCCAAGTCCATGTTTTTAGGTTTCAGGCATTTTTGTACTTCTCCTTTGACTTCTTTCCAGCTGGTCTGCTTTGAACTTGTAAAATGGTACCTGAAAGAGGACACAATGCTGCAACAGACATCTCAATGAGGCTGAGCAAAATTTTGCTTCATATGCCCTATGGTATTCTGTTCATATATCATAGTTTGGTGTGTGCTATTTTGTTGTAGTTTCAACAACAACATAGTATTTTTGACTCATATTTAAATTAAGATGCAGTTAGGGCAGATTTGTTTGTTTGTTTGTTTGTTTGTTTGTTTATTGCAAGAATGCAGCTCATCAACTTTCTTCACAGCTTGCTTTTGCACATGTTATCATTCTTATCTGTTTGTGGATAGCAATTCAGATGTGTATCTATACACCTAAGAATATAAATCCTAGCCTCCCTCTCTCAATGTACACACATGACATTACACATGGGACTTGCTTATGAGATACATCTCAACAGACATCGTTAGAGGAACTCTTAAAGCACAGGCAATCAGAAGAACTGAAACATTCAGGTTATCAAGTTTGCATGCATAAGCCTTGCACACAAGAGCTACTGACAAACTGTTCACTGAAAGAACTGGAAGTCTGCTTAAAGAATGGAAGGTTCAGGCTGGCATGCAGCTGACACCACAATGCAGTAGTGAGCAAAAAATGGAACAAAAAAATACAGAAAATATGACGTAATCATGTAAACCAATGGAAGAGCAGGAATGCTCAGCTCATCTCTGGCTCAAAAACAGCAGAAATTGGAGGGTTCCCAAGAGTTATTTGAAAATTATCAGTAATTATTTTAAGTTAAAAAGTATACATATTCAATATCCATTCCCCAAAATGGCAGTTTTCAGACAAGGTAAAACACAGAGTGAATGCACAGAGCATTTTCCAGGTGAGTAAATTTTAGCTCAGTCAGCTTATTATAGAGAAAAAAGCATTTGACAATGCTCTCACGCTTCCATTTCTGTCTTGCAGTAAATGCCTTCCTAGAGAAATGTATTAGCAAATTCCCTCACGTAAACCCAGCAAACAATTCTGATCTGAATTTTTTGCAGAGGTGCCATTACAGTCCTGGGCATGAGCTGCGGATGCCCTCAAGTGCTGTTTGCTGTGGTAGTGCCAGGGCACTGCAGGAACAATTTGTGTCTCGTTGTTGAGAGTGTAGTGAGTGATGCAGAGTAATGAGACATGACACTGAATAAATTGATGGAATGAGATACAACAGAAAGCGTGGGACTGAGTCCTACAGAGGAGACCTTTGTGTTGGTTAATCTGAACCTTTAATTTAATTAGATTTACGTGCAATGACAGCAGGGCATGAGGCTTTAATGCACAGTCAATCTCTGAGCTACTTTCTGGGAGACACAGTTCTCTCAAGATGAAATAAAATACTGTAAGAAAGTCTTTTATGTAGGGCATGCTGCAAGTTCTCATATTAGGCTTTTTTGTTACTATTATACATACTGTTCTTAACGAGTATAGGGCCTCACTCTGGGAAGCAGCAGAGGACAAGCCCCAGCCTAGGGACAAGTGAGAATATCACCTTGATTTGTCAGAGGCAGAGAAATAAAGGGTTGCATTTGATCGAACCATTACAGAGCCTAAAATAGACACTGGCATCTGGGTTCAAAAGAGTGACAAGCAATTGCATCTATGCATCAGCCAGCACCGCCAGGCCCTGGCTCTGCCTTGGGACAGCGGGGACGCTCGCTGCCCATGCTCGAACTGCAGGCTGCCAGCAGCTACCAAAGACAGCCCTGACTACAAGGCAGGCTGAAGCACTTGTCTCTGACTTTGAACTTCAGACCCATAGCAGGCACCCAAATGGCTCACACAGGGTCACACAGTACCTGCCACACCTGGGTAATGGGTCAGGAACTGAAAATCTGACACCTATTCCTCCTCTCTCCTCCTTTTTTCTCTCTGACCATCCAGAGATGAGATAGCTAACTGCTACTGTGAATCATGTTGTAATTCTCTTTTTACTTCTATTTAAAGAAAGGTTTTTAAAGATGAATGTGAATCCAAATACCTTACATTTCTGTGCACAGCAAACAGCCATCCCCACTGCACTGGTGGGAACTTGGAGCAGCTCTGGGGCTGTCCCCAGCTGCAGTCGCCTGGTACCTTCTGGAGCTGAACTGCAGCACGTGGAGACTGGGCAGTCATGGTAGCATGTCTCCAGAGTGATGGGTAAAAGGAGATACAAACAAACAATACCGATTTACCACCATATCTTGATTGCAGTAATGACAGAAATGTCCTACTTCATTGATTTTGGAACTGAAGTCAAAAAACATGCAATGACACTCTGCTGATACAGGGTACAAAAAGAGCTTTCTCCTTTTTTCCCCTGTGATAATGCTCATTTATGGTCCAGGTCAGGCCCAGACCTAATATACTACAGTGCAACATCAGTAGAGTGCTCAACCAAATTCCTCTGGAGAGCAAGTTTGTCTTCCTGCTGAGCTGACCTTGGCCGACTGGAGGGGTGGAAGAGAACTGGACTTGTGAAGACAGCGCAGAAAGAAGGGTAAAATCCAACAGTACTCAATAAGAGATCCTGGGACTGTGAGGCGGGGGTGGGGGCAGAATCAAGAAGAGATCTTCACCACCACTTGGAAGGTGCTCACATCCGACGTGTAGTTTCTTTCCATACAATGAAAGTGAGCACAATGTCTGGACATGAATCCAAATAATTGTGGAGCATTTGGATTTGACGTTTTAGTTTGGATCTCTTCTTCATTTGCTCCTTACATTGCTCTGGAAACAATTGAGATGATTCTGACAGGCTGGAATTTGGTTTTGCTAGTGTTGCATTTCGTCCTTTCAGCTCATGCCTTTCAAACCTTCACAGACAAATGCCTGCTCTCCCTCCCAAGACACCTCATATGGAAGGTTTGTACCAAAGTGCAATTCCTCTGGAGCATTTGGGCAGAACCAGTTTGCAGAAATGTGTCAGCAGGCAAGATGCACAGCTCTCATATTATCCCAGTAAAACTCCTTTCTGAACTCTGACACAGATTTTGCATGAACTACTGCATAAGAATGTAAAAGCCTCGACCCCAGCTCTTCCCATCACAAAGCAGGGCAGGTGAATTGCCCTTTTAATCTTTTCTTGATGCCTGTCTCTACAACCATCAAGCAATTTTTCTCCTTTTCTGTATTCTCCTCAATTTATACACAGCTTCTGCTCTTGCAGATCACTGGCCTTTATATTTACTACTTAGCATCTTTAAAGTTTTATTTTAATTTGTTATTATCTGCTCAAGTTTCTAGTAGGTCTAGATCCCTTAGTAGCATTTATTTTCTGCATGTATCCTCTGGTCTCAGTAACACTGCTACCTTCATTGTCATGCAGCTTCCTCCCTCTTCAAGATCATTAAGGAAAATATTCAATGAAATTGGATCAAATAAAATGCCATACAAGTTTCTCAATAACTTAATCCATTTTGAGTCACTAGGGCACATGTGTTTATTTTCATATTATGCCATAATCTTCATAATAAAGATAATTCAAACTACTTTTTAACTGCAAAAATCCAGAACATATTGCATGAAATTATTTAAATCCAAATATATTGCATTTATTGCTCATTTATTCACAAATTTTACATCTGCTTAAAAATAAACGAGATTGTAAGACTTGTGCCTTGTAAATCCAGGTTACTAATTGTTCATATGTCTATTATTGTCTAAATGTTTCATGAAAGTTAATTAAGTTACCATTTTCTGCCAGGTCTGGTTTTATCACCAAACAGAGAGATCTAATTAGCACAGAGCAAGATGGATTCAATAATTTAGAAAGAATGTCTTAACAAATCTGGATCATCCCGGTTGCTATACAGCACCCCTCACCATTGTCTCTGAGCGCATCAATAAAATGATCTGTTCATTTGTGTTTAAATCACAAAATGCAAATATGTCAGGATACTCATTGACGTTAATGTGAGCTTGCAGCTCTGTGAAGAAGAATCACAGAATAAGCAACTGCAGAAGAAGTCTCTGCACAAGCCAGAACACTCAAGCACATGTGCAATAGGGTCATAAAAAACCAAGTACATGCTGCAAATGACAAAACAAAAAGGGGAAAAAAACCCAATTGGAAACCTAATGGCAAACAAACTTAATCAAGAGCCAATGTAGCATTAAGGAACATATGGTAGAAGTCTTCATTTCAGGCAAAACTGGAAACGTTCAGGCACCTTGACATACTCCGTAAATGTCAGTCACTCAGAGATGTTCTCCATTGCAGTTCACAAGAGTCAGCTAAAGGTTTCCTCAGGCAGACTGATTTCAGCACCATTCCCTTTGCTGTATGTGGCACCTCCCCGCCGCCCCACCGAGGCAGCAAGCGCATTCCCCGTTCCAGCAGCATCTCCCCAGCCCTGCTGGGGCAGGAGAAGTGGAGGCGGCGGCAGGGACAGCTCGTGCTCACAGACTGAAAGCCCAGCCAGGGAGAAAGAAGCATGTTGGGTTTGGAGAGGGAGAGATTCCTGTGGCCCTGCTCCCTGGTGTGACAGAAATAACATTTTTTCTTAAAATTAGTATGTTCTGTTAATACATTAATATATTCTGCTAATATACTATATAAATATAGTTTAATATCTTTGTTTTAAAACAGCAAAGCTACTTTGAATGGCTGTGAGACTTGGCCAGACCAGACTTTTCTGTCCTTCCCCATAGATCTCCATCCTTCTTGCTGGCCCAGACAAGAACTGGACACCAAAAGAAGACAGAAGTTCAAAATCTAGCAGCTGTCTTGGGGAGTCAGACAGACATCCAGGAGTCAGCAAAATGGACTTTCCACAATGTAAGGAATAGGAGGGATTAGAGAGGGATTAGATATTTATTCAGCCTGCTTTATTGTCCTGAAGATAGTTTTCTCTGAAAGTGCACTGGTCCTAAACAACAAATACAAGGATTTAAGGATATTATTTGGTCACATTACTACTATTGTTGCCCTTGATAGAAAAGAATTGCATATTTAAATGTAAGTTTGACCTACTGAGGTAATCACGGGTTGATATGCATGAGACTGCAACTCTGGGATGAACTGAGGGAGAACTGCCTGGTTCCACGGCACAGAAGAAGAGAGCTGGAATAGGTGTGTCAGGCACTGACCAGCACACGCAGTAGGATGTCATGTATTTACCTCTTGCTAGACAGATACTACTGTTACGGGCCAGAGGTTCACTCAGCTTCCCAATAAATTAAACCAAAGGGACCGTGTGATGCCCTAAAGCATCTGTAGTCTCTTACCTTAGCATTAACTTCAGCAACCCAGCTGTACAAAGAAAATAGAGATGGCTCCATACCAGTAGAAGCTCTTACATAGCATTTTCACTACTGCCTGTGCTGTTCAGAGACCAAGACACCATGAAGCACCATAACCAAGAAAAAGAACTATGGGATGTGTACGAATCACCTGGACCATTGCAGTATTAGGGTCCAGTATTGCAGAGAATGAAATTAGTTAAATGTTATCGTCATTAGGACAAGAGGAAATGGCCTCAAGTTGCACCAAGGGAGGTTTAAGTTGGACATTAGGAGAAATTTGTTTACTGAAAGAGTGGTCAGGCCTTGGAACAGGCTGCCCAGGGAAGTGGTGGCGTCACCAGCCCTGGAAATATTTAAAAGACGTGTAGATGAGGCACTTAGGGACATGGTTTAGTGGGCATGGGGATGTTGGGTTGACGGTTGGACTCGATGATCTTCGAGGTCTTTTCCAACCTTAACGATTCTATGATTCTATGATTCTATGATCAGTAAATAAACAGCCAAAGTACCAGTGAAGGGGGCCTAGCTCACCACACCTATAAATTGTTGCTCCAGAGGAACATCACAGAGTAAGCGTAAAAATAACTGAGCATTGTTCTGCTAAGCTTACTCACCCATATTGCCCCAGTACAGCAAAAAAAGAAAAACATCTCTTTTGCAAAGCCGCCAACACTCTGCACAGAAGCATGTTTACAGTAAGCAATTTGCTTATGACTGGAAACTAGCACAGAAATTCCAGCTTCTTAGCTGGATTTAGGTGGCAACACGTGCGTTCAAACAGAGTGAGTGTACTACGCAACAGCAGGAAAAAGGTTAAACTTTCATTTTTTTATTCAGATAAATGGCCAGGTGCTCTTCCGTGCTGTCTCAACAAGAGAATACAAAATTGAGAATAGGTTTGCCAACTAGCTTTTCAGTATTGCTTGAGTCCAGCTGAGACAGAAATAACTTGACTGTACGTTTTCCCTTTCTATTTTAGCACATCAAATTCTGTTTGTGCCTAGACACAAAACCAAAAACCATTGAGGAAGATATATGTCTGTGCATTTTTCTCACCTGTTTCTAGGTCCAGCCTGATTTCAGAATTCTGGGGTGGTGAGATTTATTTTGTTTAAAACTGCCTTCATCTCTGTAACACCTCTAGGTTTTTTTGCAGGAAGAGTCAGAGATCTATTGCTTATTTCTATTTTTCCTCGTTTATATGAAACAAGAGACTTCTTCAGGATCATAAGGTGCCCTTCCAGGTCTAATGTAATAAAGACATCTCTCTTTCAGGAAAGGAGACACTTCTGCGTTTTCTCTTATCTAAATAGCCTCTCTAATATTTGTCTTTATTGAGTACTAGCTGCTCACAGTTGACTCTCTTTTCATTTTTCTCTCTAAATTCTGGGCTGCTGTGCTCTCCATAGCTTGGTTGCCATTTCAATTGCTGGCCCCAGTGGGCACGTTATGTCAATACAATGATATTTGCAGTCTGTTCTATGTGCATGTGTTTTACTGAACAATTTGATACCAATGGCACAAGTTAGGCCTCTGTGCCTTATGAATGTTTTATTCTCCATCTCCCACCAAGTGGAGATCGAATTCTTTGGATTACAGAATGAACACGTACAGTGATATTTTTGTTATACTTTTTGCATTTCATTTCTAGTTGAATAAAGAGGAGGAACGGTGCATGGATTAAAGCAGTAAGAAAAATGCCTTTTGGCGAAGTGAGTTCAATTCCTGGCTCTGCCAAATCCATTCTGTGGCTTTATCTGCCCTACCCAACAGGACGTGGTGCAGAGGTCCTTGATTTACTGGTCCTTGATCAAGCCAATTCCTCAAACAAACCTCCAGAGCTGGCCAGAACAACAATGGTGCTCTATGCGCAGACCATTGTTGCTGCATTGTGCTGTGCTGAGCAGCTGAAGGTGCCGGGTGGAGTGTCCTGTGTGACCTGTGACACTTTCTCTGAGTCAGCCCCAGATTCACACGGGTCCTTATTCACAAATAAGGAAACACATTTTTACTGTGAGGGTGACCAAGCACTGGCACAGGTTGCCCAGGGAGGTTGTGGAGTCTCCTTCCTTGAAGATATTCAAAAGCCATCTGACATGGTCCTGGACAAAAGGCTCGAGGTGGCCCTGCTTGAGCAGGGGGGTTGGACCAGATGACCTGCAGAGGTCCCTTCAACCTCAACCATTCTGCGATTCAATGAGGGACCACTAGGTATCTAAGGGTGAAGAAAACCCTTCTCCAGGCTCTATGGACTAGATCTCCATCAACTATAACAGGAGCTTAGGTACCTTGCAGACATGCCAACATCTGAATGTATGTGTTTGAATCTGGAGCTGAAATTCACCTCATGTATCTCAGTTCCATGTCAATAAGATGACGACAGTACACTGTCCCTTTCTGACACAAGTGTTGTTAGAAAAAAATGTTTAGTATTGGAGGAGTTCTATAGATACTACTGCTAAAGGAGTTCATTACATTTACCTCATAATGACTAATAGCTGACGAAGTCCCATCATTTCTACCTAATTCTAAACAATTTGGGGGGACAACTTGTCAAATATACATATGCAAAGCCAACATATATATGTATTTGTGTCATATGGAACAGGTTGTAATCCTATCTCCACGATGTCATTTAGAAGGGGTCAAGAGAAACTGAATCTTATATGAAACCAGACAGGGTATGACTAATGTGGACAAGTCAAGGTAGATGGGCCCTTAGCCAAGATAGAACAAAGTCAATGGGAGGCTTCAAAATGCAGCTCTTTGTTTCTGGACAAATTTTTAATTTAATGTTACAAGATCAGTGTGCAGCCTGGGCAATCCTTGTGTCAGCAGTGCTATCTCCTTTCATTTTTTGCATCTGATGAAAGATAAGGCTTCTCCAAAGGTTAATATTGCTCTGTTAATTAACTAATATGTGAGCAGATGTTAACTGCTTCACACATGCCAAACATTTCTGTTGTTATTCACTGCAAAGTCAGATGTTTCTAGATTTTTTTGAGCAGGGTTTGAAAGTTTAGGGACACAATTGTCACTGGCTTGAACTGCAACTGAGTAGTTAAATCTCCATACCAGGCTTCAAAAACTGCCCTCAAGGCATGGCTGTATTCTGCCATTTCTGTGCATATGAAGAAAGGCAGCATTCACAGAGTGCTGCAGAGTATGGCCCATAGCTAATTAGCACTGCCTCATTTATCTCATCTATCTGAGAAGAGGGACTGGTTCCTGTCACATTTTCAAGTGATGTCCAATAGCTACAAGTCATCAATAGGGAATTAAAGACCGTTTGAAAGGCTGTGCCTGATGTAAGCTGAAGCCCAGAATCAAATGCCAGTTACAGAAAAATGAAAATCTGAAGCTTACTGAACAGATGAAAGGAAGAAAACTTTGCAAGCATCATGCTAACAAGGCTGCATTTTGTAAATTGCTGTCAGTTTGGTCTGAGAGGATTAGGGCTGAGTCCTCACTTCAAGGGATGACAGTACCACAGAGCTCCATTTTGTTGGATGATTTCTGAAAAAAAGTCTCCCTCTAATCAAGCACTGCTGTAAACAGCAGTCTCTGACCTACTACTTCTACAGTTTGAATACAAATCTCCACATGCAGATCTGAAGTGCCATGTGACGTTTATCTAATTTCTCGTTCCTTTATAAAACGTTCTGCACAAAAAAAACATATAAAAGACCAAGCAGGCAAGAACCTAGCACAAAATGATCTATTACAGCCCCCTCGCCCCTTGACTTCTATTTGTGCTACTGAGAGAAGAAATGTTAAACACGAAATTTGATAGGCAACCACCCAAAGTGTCCTACAAAGTTTTTAACTCTAGTGCAGAGAAGCTTTGAAATCAATGCAAGTCCTGCTGCTCTACTCCTACAGCCTGTATTCTTGCTGCCTGTGATAAACTAAGCAGCACTAGGTGTATTCAGGTTCAGAACTACAATTAAAACCTGGTTTCTCTAAAAAGTACAGCAGTTTTAACATTGTGAGATGATCTATGCCTCTGTCCAAAAAGAGAGATAAAACTGAGGCTCTAATGAAACTCTTCTCTTCTGTAAACAGGCTGCATCACTCTGTGGTAGTTGCACTGCTCAGACTCCAAGAGGAGTTTTCCCTTTGGAGCTTCATAAACTGTGCTGTGTGTTTTTGTACAAGCCCAGTTCCTAACTCAAGAATTGGCTATGTGTCACTGCTGTCTTCATATGTTTCAAAAACACTTGGACATATTCTGGAGAAAAAATATTAAGTGTTACAAGCGTACGTCCAACACATGATTTGTAAGTCTGTAACATCAAGCAGTACATGATCTGTACAGCCTATGATAAATACATATGTGAATGAGGAACATTCCCAGACCTAAAAACACACTTGAACATACCTGAATATTTCCTCAGGCCTTAGATGACCTTCTCTTGAATTTCTTACCAGGTGAGCCAACCCTCTCTGATCAAGGAGAGGAAAAAGAAAGGGAAAAATAAATCATTTCCCAAACATTTTCAGGACATTGCAATCAACAAGTCTATAATCCCTACCAAAAAAAAAAAAAAACAAACACAAATCAAAACAAACAAACAAAACAAAACAAAACAAAAAACAAAAACAAAAAAACCCCACCAAACAAAACAAACACGCACAAAAAAATCAGATCACACTCAATCACATGTCACTTCCAGAGAGCTAAAAATCTAAGGATGCATCTGACTCTCCTGGCTCACAAACCAGCTGCCAAATCAAATCCCAGAGGCTGGCCCAGATGCAGCACAACAAAGAACAGAAAATAATGGGACCCCATCAATTCACAATCAAGAATTTCCCTAATCTGCCATCAATCACAGAATATCATTGTTGTTATCTCAACTGCCAATATGCTCTGGAACTCCTAAAGCTGTGTCCAGAGATTTTCAAGTGTTTTTTATCCTGCTACAATATTGAGCTGCTGTAACATACAGAAGATGAATGACCCTTTTTAGCTCTTCCTAATAATGTTTTTCTTCTGACCTATAGCTAGCAAAAGTAAGATCATGCTCAGTATAACTTTGTTTTTCCCAATTTATGAATCTGAGCGGTTTTTAGAAATGTAACCCAGCTGTGTGTTTGAAATGCACGGTGCAGCAGTGTTCAGGAAAGCTCAGTATGACAGTGTTCAAGATCCCAATATAGTCTCATAATTTTTTATGAAGTAAACCACAAATTAATGAAATCTTGAGAGACATCCTGGCTTTCCTAATACCCCAGTCTGCCACAAGGCTAGGGAAGAGAAAGGCATTTGGTAATCAATATTTTTTGTAACATCTAGATTAATAAAGGTCAAGCTATAACCTAAATTTCCGGGATTTACTTTGTGTTACGGTAGAACCAAAATGTATTAGCTACTAATGAAACCCACAAGACAAGTTAGTTCTTGCCCTTAAGGCATTAGAAAAGTTTCCTTTTTAAAGAAACTATGGCATTATTACCATATAACAACTTGCCGCATGTGAAGCTACTGGGAATCTGCTGCTGGAAGGAGAGATCGCAGTCAGGAGCACGAGGCATTGAGTTGTGCTGGCTGCTTATTTATTTCCCAGTAGAATTTAATCTTTAAAGCTCTCTTTTGCCAAACATCTGCACACCCAAATGACCACTTTTATATCATCTTCCCCCATTACCTCAACAGCCAGAACTCCCTCAGCCTTGCCCTTCTAAATCTGAATGGAGCTGGAAATATTCCCTGACTGGGGCACAAAATCCCAGGTAAGCTTTATTGAAAGAATAACAACAACAACTCCTGATGGATGCCTGAAATAAACTGAAACAGCATCTGTCCTGACCTCTAATTTTTTGTATATGTCATTTTGTTTCTGAACTTTTGATCCTAGAGAGTTAAATCCAGTCCTCATCAGACAGCCTAGGTATTAGATTAACTGACTTAAGCGCTCAGAAACAGCACTAGCCATATGCCACAGAGACACAGTCTGGTTCCACCTTGCTGCCTTTTCAGAAATAGTTCCTCCAGGTCACCTGGACCTTTCTTCACAGAGCCAGCTGGCTCCTTCTTGCTTCAGGGACTCCCAAGCCCTTCTGAACTAGCCATTGCTCACGGCTGCTCCAGTGTTCCTCACCAGATCCCACGCAGGGCAGCCGAGCGACCCGTGGGGTATCACAGACATATCAACATCCTGAAATAATCCTCTCCTACCTGTTCTGTCATCACCCAGAGAAAATGTCCGAGAACCACTGTTCTTGCTCTGGGGAATCGTACTGCTCGTACCCAAAGCTGTCTATTTGTGCAAAAGATCTCCCCAAATGTCTCCAAGTCAATAATTAGACATACAAGTGTTTTCAGCAAAACCTTACCAAGAACTCAAAATCATTAGTTAGTTCTTCTGCAAACCTTACCCTAATCATTGGCCATCAGTCATCCCTATTACATTTCTATTAGTAAATTAAGCAGTGCCAGGAAATGTTCCTGATCACTGGAACTGAATCACTTGGACTGTTCAATTGTCACTGTGATCCCTGCCACAGTTTTGCTCCAGGTCATCTAGGAGCCTCCCAAATATTCCCCAGCAAGGCACAGGACATAGCAAGGCCAAGAAGTATAGTCAGCAACTGGCCAGTCTGTGCTGGAGGGAGGGGAATTTAATGCCATGGACGTGGACCACCCTCTGTCAGGAACAGTCTCAGGCATGTTTCATTTCCTAACACAGACATAGCCCCAGGGTCTCCCAAAAAAGCCACAGAAAAATAGATGAGATTCAAAAGTAAACATAATGGGAGCTGTCCAAGGTAAGACAAAAAAGAGTGAAAAATTTGGTCAAGAGGTCCTAACCAGAAATACCAGCCCTTTTCCATCTATTCCTAAAGGCAGTTACCATAGCTCCCACAGCATCAGAGAGCGAGAAGCACGCTCACCACCAGGATGCAAAGTATTTTACATTTAAAATCAACACCTTGAACTGCATCCAGAACAAACCAAAAGCCAGGAAGACTCAAGAGCATAAATGTGACCAAGTCCCCTGAGGAAAGCACAGCTGAGTTGGGAAGCAGCTGTGTCCTTCCCCAGGCAAGAGCACATTGCAGAGGCTGACTCTCGCAGGGAACTATGCAATGCTGGCATCTAAAAAAAAGGTCACAATTTTCTAGCTAAGGACAGGTAGGAAAATGGATGAGGCCTGTTCTGTTCTACATCAAGAAGTAGCCAAGGACTCATCTTGCCTCCCATTTAGTGCATTTGGCTTCCAAAGAGAAATTGACTGTCAGTCACTCCCTCACTTATATAATTTCTTTTCTATTTTTGCCCACAAGCCATTTTAAGTTCACCTCATTCAGGCTGAGTATCAGCCTGATCACTCTTTCCACATTAACACCACAAGGAAGCCTGGCTTGCTGCTCCATCCCTTTCTCAAGGAGGAGAGAGGTGCTCATGCTGGGAGAGTTGCTACAATGAGAGACTGTGGGCATTGGAGAGGCGTGAAAAGAGACTGCTTCAGGCTGGCTGCCCAAACGCAGCTGCGCACAGTGCTAGTCAGCTCTCAGCACTGCGCGCTGCCGTGTTCGGGGGGCTTAGCCAGCCAGCGGTTCTGCACCACGCCAGCAAGCTCCATAGCCATGACCTCCTCATGGAGGCTGAAGGGTTAAGCAGGTTTGAGGAGGGCTTAGACAAATTCCAGGAAGGTCAGCCATTCGCAGCCATTAAACAGCAGTATGGCAGTGAGTACCACAGTGCCATCATGAATATTGCAGAAAAAGGGTTTGATTTTGCTTGTTAAGCTAGTGAGGTGAGGTGGGTTATGATTCGTAGCTTATAATTCAGCATGAAGTGTATATACCCAAAAGGCGTATAATAAAATATTACTCAGAATAAAATGCACTACTGAGAAAAATACTTTCTAGGTGACTAAGCTTGCTTAACCTGCCTGAGAACTGTGAGAGGCACCTAGATCCAGTACCCACTGCAGTCAATCTACAACCTTTCATTGACTTCAGTCAGGCCTCGGGCATAAGCTAATGTTCTTGTCTTACTTGAAAAATATGGATCTGCTGGGGAGGAGAAGTGCTACGGAAAAAGCCTTGATAAGAGAACTGAAAGAGAACTGTGCAGGGCTCTATACGCTTTGAGTTTTTGGATGTTTTCTCTTACATATAAATATTTTTTCAAGTGCATTTATCAGAATAAAAAAGCAGAATATCTGAAGGTTTTTGGCACCTTCAAGTCCAAGCTGCTCACAAACAAAAACAAATAAGAAGAGGAAAATAAACAACATGAACAGTCTTCATTGTTCCGACATTAACTTGAAAGAAGCAGAAAGTTCCTTTTCACCCATGGTACCATCAGCATAACTAAGGTGCCACAGTTAAAACAACACTGAGGTTGCCTTGCTAGCTTAATAACCAGAGCAAGAATTCTGAAAACAGTCTCAGAAAGAAGCTAAATGTGGTACACAGGCCTTCTTTGTAGTTTGAGAAAATAAGAAATAATAGGGGATAAAATGATGTTAGAGGTGGTGGGAACAGGAAAGGTCACCTTCATTAGAGTTGACCATCACCCACAAGTCCAGCCAAATTTACCCTGTGGAGAATACTTGAGGTCTGAGTGACAATCAAATTCTTTAAAAAAATGCAACAAGATGTGAAAGAAAATTCTCTTTATTTAGGTAACTGCTACTGGATCCCTAATCGAAGACAAACAGGGACAGCTGGAGGGTAATAGCAATCCTCTAAAAGGCAAGAGATAAGGAACATCTGCTAGCAGGAACCTGAGTGAAAAAAGACCTGTCTGTGAATGGACATAAAATATTAATATTCCCATATCTAAGTTCCTCTAGACAATGCAAGAAACAAAGCAAAAACCTTGAACAAACAAGACTCTTGCAGCAGATCTCTGTTCTATGAAATTTAAAGCCATATTTCACAGTATGATACGATTCACAGGGTGCCACTTCACTATTGCACTTCCCAAGAGGAATCACAACACACAACCCCGGAGACTATGGCAGCATCAGGCACCAGTCCCTGAGGACAAAGGACAAGATTTTAATAAACTGATTTTCTGTTGGTTGCTTGCTAACTTGTTTTTGTTTCCCTGTGTAATTTTAATTTTGCCTGTAATATGTGTACATGTTACATTTAAGTGGCCAGCTAAGCAGAGACCTCAGTGAGCCACTGAACATGGTTACAAAAAGGCTAATGGACCCCTTGCACTTTGCTGATGTATGCCCTGTGTGCATGCCATTTTTTCTTTATGATTGCTACCTTTCTTTGGAGAGGAAAATAACTGGCACTTAAGAGCAATTTTAACAAACAGATATACAAGAGGATCAGACTTTCTGGTGACAGAGTTCTGTCACTGGCACCACACTGTATAAAGCCATTTCATAGCCACATCAAGCTCCATTTTGGAAGCAATCACTGTATTTTGGTTGGAAGGCTCTTCCAGGACTCCACCATAGTAATGATGGGGAGCCACCTTTTCTTTTCTAGCCTGAATTTGCTCCTGGCCTATTTATATACCTTCAGTTCTTGTACCATCTTTTGTTATTTTCACAACATCCCCATTCATCCCACCAAGATTTTCATGGACAGCAGCTGTATCCCCTCCAGCCGCCATGTAGCTAGGCTAAACAAGAAAAGCTCCTTCTGTGTTTTTTGATATGATATGTTCTTCCTTCCCCTGTTCCCTACAATAATCCTTTTGCAGACTTCTTCCAGTCTGAAGGCAGAGCTGCATCCCAGACACAGTCAGAACAAGCCCTTGTAATAAATCCCACCGTCTCTCTACTGGAAATCTGGGCATATTATGCTCTTTTACATAATTGTACTGCTGCTAGCATCACCCTTGGATCAGTCAATACACTGAAGAGTTTCCTCTGGAAAAGAAGCCCAGCGCTCAGCTCACAAACCAGCTGGCTGGGGTGGCTCCACTTCCCTGCAGTGCTGCCTGTTGCAAGGACTCAGGCAGGACACAGAGCAAAACCATTCCTGCAGGAGGAATTGATGCAGCCTGCATCTTAACACTATGTAGTAAGCCGTCCTCCTCAGAAATGGGAAACTCTGATTTAAATCACTCTATTCTCGATCTCTTCTACCAGGTCTGCAACATTCCAGTATTCCTTGAAAACAAAAGCAAAAGAGTGGTAGTTAAGATTCATTGTTGAGACACTTTATCAAGTGATAAAGCACCTGGATGGATCCAACCAGAGCGGCTGAGACCCTTCCACCCCTGCAGCATGGACGTGAGGCTAGGTTAACTTGCAGACTGGTTTGGGAGACTGCAGGCATTAAGCGTCTCTTTGGGTAGGTTACAAAAACTGCAGATAATTTCAGTGTGATGGCTGCTGCACATGACAAAATTAATATTATTTTTCTTTTTAAATCAGAGCTCTCAGTCACAGAGCCCAGGTAAAGGCAACGAACCATGGTTTGAACACCCCCAGCTTAATGATCATCCGTCTGCACTTGTTCTGTATTCCTCTTGTCATCAGAAGACAGAGGGTATTTTGCACATGAAAGTGATTTCATGCAAACTTTTGAGTGCTGAAAAGGTTTGGTAAGTCAAATCCAACTTTAATTCTTCTCCTTATAGTGCTCTATAACCATAATAATTTTCAGGTAAAGATAATTGTTTTATTTGATTTCTGATCCATTAAAGCACAGGTCTCGGGCAATGTCTGCATTATCAGAAGAGAGACAAATAGAGCAAACCGTGGCCACACGCAGACCACACAGGGCTGGAAACCGTCCTTGCCTTGCACTGGGGAGGACAGGGACCCCCACATCACATCAGGGAACAAGCACCAGCTACGAGAGCCACAGGCTGTTCTCCAGGCTGTGTTAATTCTGAAATGTTTGGGGACCAATTCCTCATGGTTCATCACGGGAGGGCTCAGGGCCAGGGTGACACCAGCGAGCACCTCGTGTAGGAGGAGGACGGTGATGAGAAGCAGCTTGGCTGCAGGAAGCGCAGCCCGGGGGCGGCGAGACGGGGAGCTGTGCAGGCAGCAGGGGAGCAGGAAAGAGCACTGCCAGCTTGTGCCTCATCCTGGGAGGATGAGGAGGTTTTTGCATTTCAATGAGGAAACAAGCTGGTGAGCGCTCGGGATGCCACAGCTTTCCTGGACTGTTTGAATTAGCAGAAACTATGATCCATTTCTCAGTGGTCCTATCTCTTGGGAGGGCATTTCATCAGACTGAATGTCCAAACAGATGTTCCAAGTGGTTTATAAGCTAAAATTGATGCCAAATGTATTCAGCTGCTGGATAAGAGGCCTGTGTTATCTACCTGCAGTGAAATCTTCATTGCCAAATTTTTCTCAGTCTCTGTCTATTCACCACTAGGTTTGATTTGCACTCAAACCTGCTGGCATTTCTTGCATCATCTCCCAGCATGAGCTACTGAGCAATTTCAGAGATACTGACTAAATTCGCAGCCACACAGGTGAAGATTTACAGGCAGCATGCTAGGTAAGCTGGAAGATTTGCAGTGTAATGCTTCTGACAGTAGAGAACAAAGCTACGATAAAGCACCGATGTCTGGACAGTATGCGGGTCTGCAGATATAACTAAGAGACGTAAGCTTCCTGGCTGATGTGAGTCACTGCACATCCACAGCCACTCCTCAGCACTTGCCTACAAGCTAGTAAAACCTTTTTAACACTGTGCACGTGTCCCTCCTTTTTGCAGTGTGATGGAGAAATTAGTGCAACTCGCTGGCAGAAGTTTGAACCATGAAAGAAATGGGGAAGACTGAAGCTAGGATGCAATGGGAATCCAGCGTTATCTGGGCAGGGGCACCACCACACCCTGGTAGGTTCAATAGGGTGAATGAACTGGAAGGGAGATGAGGCTTGATGTCAGACATCCCACCGAATCCATTGTGCTGCCTGCAAACACCCTTTGCACAAATGCTGCAGAAAGCAGCTGGAGATATTGCAGATGTGCAAGGACCTTCCCAGACTATTTGAGAGGAGGTGAAAGCCACTATTGCTGTTCCTGGTTTTGGCCAAGGGGTCGCTCTGAATGCATCAAAAGCATAGGAAGAAACACCAAGGCCTGGTGTGACCCAAGCATATTGAGCTGAGGGACCTGGCATCAAAAGCCTGGCTGCAAAATGCCCAAGACTGAGCCGTGCCTGTGTGAGGGTGAGTGAGGAGAGCAGCTCTCAGCAGGAGCAGTGAGCCCATCTCAGCAGCCCTCCAGAAGCTCTGCTTCCCAGGGGCTGCAGCAATGCCAAGCCGGTCTCAGGTAACAGAGGATATTTCATCAGCAGGTACCCAAAAGGCTGTGCAGCAGACAGCACTGACATGTTAAAACATTTTCTTGACATAAAAAAAAGTGCACAAGCAACAATACGGGAGCCAAAACTGTCAAATCAACCAGAGCAATTGTACTCATCAAACTTGTCACTGAGAACTGTGCAGCAAGGGCTATAATCAACACATCCGCTACCCAGAAACCATGAAGGAGAAGTCCTCAGTGCTGCAGACTCCCTGTGCATTGCTCAGTACTCAAGCACCTGGGACTGGAGCTATTTATCTACTTATTTATTTTACAGCTCCACAAAATTGCTCTACAGTGCTTCACTTTGCCTTCTATTTTCCCACAGATGTTTCAATATAAATTATAGTAATTATCCATTGTGAAGAAATTAATTGGCATTAACAATTGTGTGAAATGTAATTGTTATCAATTTCATGGGATTTCTGTCATGTTCAATCGCCCACATAGCTTGAAAAATTTGCACATTGTGGAAGTATGGATGTATAGACTATCCTCAAAGGATGAGTTATCAATGCAGTTTAGTCTGTTTGATTTGGAGCTTTGGGACAGAAGTGAATTTTCTGCAGGAATCTGAAATAAGTGGTGCTAGAAAATCCTTTCTAGACACAGGCAATAATATAGAGGAACAAAAACTGTAGCTTATCCTCATAACATCCTTCTCATATAGTAGATGTTCAACAGAGCCCAAAAATGCCATAGCCAATTTCCATCTTTAACAAAAGTGACAGGACAAGAAAAACTTTAGCTGGAATTTTCATCCTAAAGAATGAAAGAGCACTTTCCAACACACCTTTCTGGAGCTGAAGTTAGAGACTTTCAGCAAGGCATTTGAAGAAAGAACCTAAACCATTAATCTCCTGTTCTGATGTGTTAAATGGGACTTAAAAGATAGATAAGAGAGGGTTAGTTTAAAGCAAAATTAATCATGTTGTTTGGTATTTTCAGAGCAATGTCTCCAGGCCTCTCATCCCGTGGAGTCCCATCTTGACAGCAATGTTACTATTTCCATGACTGATTTTGCTGAAGTCTCTATCATGGCTCTAAATCACAGCCAGTTTAACTACAAATTATGTTCTTACACATTTGGATTCCTCATTCTGTCTAAGTCTTGACAATCCTTTTTTAGTAATATCTTACAAATGTGAGTTGCAGAGATCAACAACTTTACTTCTTAGCATTCACTTGTTCCATGAGGAGACAGAAACTGGAGTAACCCAAATGGGATCTGTATAACTGAGTCCGAACTGAAGGATCCCCACTTCATTAAGACATTGTACCATAGCATTTCTTTTCTGACGATTTCCAACAGCAGTTTAAGAGAAGTTAGATTTTGCTACCGTTTCTTTTTTTTTTGTCCCTGCCATCTGGAAGGTTGTTAGCAAATGTGATTATTCTGATGGCTAAATAACCCTTTCTGACTTCAACTTTCCAGTTATTTATGGCAAGCATAAACTCAGTTGTTATTGCATGACCATGGCCTTTTGCAATAAATAGTTCCCCTCTCTCTGTGGTGCTTACATCCCCCCTCCCTACACTGCATATGTTTTTTAGATAGAAGTTTCAGCCCTTCAAGCAGGATTAGCACTCTATGTCCCTTCTCATGCCAGTGACCCCTCTCTGCACTTTTTACAGCCTGAATCCATCTCCTATGAATCACACAAACACAGGCCAGCTGAGGTGGGAAAGCCCTTCTGCAGATTATCTAGTCCAACCCCCTGCTCAAAGCCGGGTCACCTGGAGTAGGTTGCTCAGAGCTGTGCCTGGGTGGGTTTTGAATATCTCCAAGGATGGAGACTCCACAACCTCTCTGGGCAACCTGTTTCGGCTCTCAGTCACCCTCACAGTAAAAAAGGTTTTTCTCATGTTTCAATGGAATTTCCTATGTTTCAGTTTGTGCCCGTTGCCTCTTGTCCCATTACTAGACACCACTGAGAAAAGCCTGGGTCCATCTGCTTTATGCCCCCTACCAGGTATTATATACATTGATGACATCCCCTGAGCCTTCTCATCATCAGGCTGAACAGTCCCAGCTCTCTCAGCCTCTCCTCGTATGTCAGACACTCCCAAGACTTTAATCATCTTTGTGGCCCTTTGTTGGACTCGCTCCAGTTTGTCCAGGTCTCTCTTGTACCGGGAAGCCCAGAACTGGACACAGCACTCAGGTGTGTCTCACCAAAGGATCACCTCCCTTGATCTGCTGGCAACACTTTGCCTAATGCAGCCTGGGATGCTAGTGCTGGGATCAATATTTTTAAGCATCCCTCACATAATGGCATTGATATTCTCCTACCACCACCGCAGCCAGCCAGCCTAGTTGAACAGTCTTTTCACAGACACATCATTTTGGATACTTACAGCCACTCTCTGATCTACAAGTGCCTCCAGAAGCTTTTCCTCCTCTGTCATTTACAGCTGACAAGATCCCAGTTTGTAATAAAGTTTTGTTATTAGTTAGCAAGTACCTGACCTTTCATTTTGTACAGTTAAATTTCAGTCCCTTTCAATTACTGCAGTCCTCAAGGTCACCCAGTTCTTTCTGAAGATGGAATGAATATTTTACATTTGTCCAATACATAACCTTTCTCTTTGGAAGTTCTCATTATCTTTTAAAAGTCTTTCTAGTTGGAAAGCCTCTGAAGTCTTACATTCCTTATTCATTTTGCTGCCCTTTTCTCAACTTTTATTATTTCTGCTTTGTCCTTCATCTTATCTGCAGTCATGCACCATGGCAAAGCCCTCCATCTTCCTTTGATATCAAGAGGAATTCTTGGCACCATCCATTAATTTTCTATTAGATAAGCACAAGCTGTATGTACCCTGCAGCAGGAATAACCTAGGTAGGTAGCACAGGTACTTCCAAACTACTAACTTAGTTCAAGCCAAACTCCTTTCAATCTGGGCTGTTAAACCCACTTAAGAAGCAGTCTTGTGCTTATGGTGTACCTGGAGCTCAAAACTAGGGCAGGTAGCTGCTCCTTATATCTGAAATGCTAGCCTGGTTATGTCAATGTAAGATGTAGTATTTAAGCCACATGTTGCATTAGCCAGAGATCTTCACTGAGCCACAAATGATGACTGAGTTTCTTCCTAAGGTCTGAAAAATAAATCAGAGCCCAAAAACTCTATATACAGAACTGAAAATATTGTCTGCGATGGATATATTCTTGCTCATGGAATTGCAGCTGCTATTCTTTTACTTCCTTTGAGAACCTCTTCAACTGATTTAGACATCAGTTTGTAGGACATGTACATGCCAAGAACAAAAAAAGAGAGCTTTCTTAACAAAGCTCTGCAGCTAGATTATTTACCAAAATTTCAAGCCAATTCAAAACCTTTAAAAATCTTAATTATTTATAATTAAGATTCTAGCCTTGGCAATAACATGACTACACTTCGGATAATATGATAAACATCATATATGCTCTTTGAGAGTGGGGTCGAATGCAGACAGAGTTGTTAATAGCTATGCATTTTTAGAAATTGAGATGGAGATGGCATAGGCTTGCTCTCCGTTGTTTGCATGTGAGGCTCAAGGTATTACAGTACAGTTTTCTCTGCTTAAAGTTATTTGTGGCTCTGTGGTCAACAGCTGGGAAGTGGTCTTTCCTGAAGTAGTTGATAGATGCATTTTTCCTCCAATTTTCCTTTGATATCTTTAGGCTTTGAAAAATTGAAAAGTCTTTAACTCAAAAGCACATCAGAGTATCAACAACTGAAAACATGTTTGGGTTCCAATCTGTTATCAAAAAAACTGTAGTAAATGAGGATTTCTAAATTAAAATAGAAAGGCATTAGTATTGGCAGTCTTTTTTAGGGAAAAAAAAAAAGGCGTGAAGGGAAACTTTTGCTTAGTTCTATGAAACCTGAAGACAGACATACTTTCAGAACAACTGGGAACCTCACAGTCTGTCCATGCTGAAAACAACAGCTCTGTTCCTCCTGCGTGATAACCCTTCATAGTTTGCCTTTTAGGGTACATTTCTGATTTTTTGAGTACTCAAAGAATGAAAGTAAAAAAACTTAGCCCTGTTAATTGTTGCAGAAGGAATCCCACACAGTCCTTTGCCAATCAAGCAGCTGTGAGCATTAAACACTATCAGCAATAACCAGGTCGCCAAGGGGCAGAGGCGAAGGGTGGGCTGACAGCTATTTCTGCTCTTGTACACTCACAGACTACACAGGGGATGCCCACCAGAGACCCTCCATTAATTTCTGCACTAGCAAAAGTGATTAAATATGCAAGACGTGGTGAAACAAGGAGCAGTTAAAGTTGCTCTTGTGGCAGCATGCTCAGCATAGCCAGGCAGCAGTATGCAGCTTTGCCGGGGGGGAGTGAAGAAGACCCCTGCCTGCCAGCGCAGCCCAGGGCGATGGAAGGAGGGTGCCACAGGAGGTGAAACTAGAGGTGAGGATACTGAAGCGAGCAGAGGAAACTAACTGAGGTGAAGGAAGGGAGGAAGGGTGCTCAGAGACCCTCCTGGAGCAAGGGAAGGCATCCTGGGAAAGCCTTTGGAAAGGCCACCTTGGGGGGGGGGGGGGGGGGAAACAAAACCAAACCAAAAAAAACCAAAATAAATGAACTTGCAGTTATCTGGTCATCTCTGTCAACACTCACACCTGTACTGCCCCAGCGCTGAAAACCTTGCAGCTTGTCCCATCCTTACCACTGCTAGCTTATATTGTGTTTATTTGTTGGGAGGGGAAGGGAGCAGAAGCTCAGGAGCCTGATAAAGAGCTGGCTGGCAGATACCTGCTGGTGTTGGGAGGCAAAAGTGGGAGCGCTTGCCCAAGGCCACTTCAAGCTGAGCTGTGAACAGACGTAACGTACCAGACACCTCTCAGACTCTGCCCACATGACACATGGAAAAGTATAACTAAAAGAACCAAGTTACCACATACCATCTGAGCTAGAGGAGGTGTCTCTGTGTCCATTCTCGCTCCTCAGCAAACAGGAGGTATTGGAGGCTGGTTGCTGCCACTAAAGGAGGAAAAAGGGGTCTGGCATTTACCTTGACATGTCGTGAGATGAGAGTGTGCTTATGGGCTGCTACCATCCAGCAGCTGACACACACAAATACAAAATCACAAATAATTTGTGGTGACCCTCTTTTTCAGATTATTTTCTTAGTGCACATGTTACCACCTAAATGATTGGCTTGTAAGGAAAAGTCCTTCTGGCCTGACAGCTTCCCTACAGCAGCTAAACAAACTGCTTACAGGGAAAGGCAACAGCAGGAATAAAATTTCCGATGTCCTCTTTAAATTAGAGCTACTTGCCTGAGCCAAAGAGGAGGCAGCTGTTACCAAACAAGCTGTCTGCTCTCTGCAGAGCAGCATCATGGATTTCACAAAACAGTTTGGGAAACTTTGAATTAATTAACATCTTAGCCAGTGGGTCAGCGATGTGAAGAGCTGCAAAAGGAAAGAACAAAAGAACTCTTAGCATTCATTTTCAGATCACAAGTTTTCACATATGTAAACTAATACTTTCATGAGTGCATTCGCTCTTTCCTCTAGCAAGGAGGGTTTTTATGGTGAACATAAATTTTCTGCTCTAGAGAAAAAACATAACTTTTCTGAAGACCAAAATTCCTCAGAAATGTGAAAACTATTTCTTATATGGCAATACTTAATTCTTTTGCAAAAAGTGCTAGAACTTTTGAGCACAGCTCCAAACAGAAACAGTCATGAAGGTCCAGTGCTACCCACTGGATGCAGAACAGGCATGTGTCTTCAGGCTAAAACTGATTGCTATCACTTAATTTTCACGGCTGGGCCTTGAAATTTCCCAACACGTATGCTAGTACACATCTTCCTTATATTGATGTCGAAGAAATACCTCCTCCAGGAACTCTTCTCATGTGACTAGCCTGCTAGTCTGACCTTCAGGGCTAGCAAAGCCCTAAAGGCCCAGGTTTCATGTCTCAAAGAGACATGTCCCTGTTTTGAAGCCTGAACACAATATAAAAATTAAATGGATCCTACATATCCACAAAACCAGGGTAAATTACAATTAAGTTAAAATTAAGAAACTTAACAGAATGACAGAGTGGCTGAGGTTGGAAGGGAGCTCTGGAGTCCATCTAGTCCAACCTCCCTGCTAGTTCAGGTTGCTAGTCCAACCCCCCTGCAGGTCAATGTTAAGTTTATTCCTACTGCATTTGTTTTCACAAGATTTTAGGAAACTAACTGGTCTGAAAGACCAGATTACTTACCTTTTAACGGACAAGAAGGGCAAGGATGTTTGCAGAGCAGGGTCCCTAGTGGCAAGTTCACTGAGAGAGGTAAGGAAAATGCAGACAAGCCATGGTTTTCCTCAAAACTTGCCTTAGTATAAGGAAACCTTTTTTTGGACCAGGACCAGGGGTACATGATGAGTAAGTACCCCAACTATTGCTGTAAATAAAAGATGTTCTTTCACAAGAGGGAACCACTTGGTGAGGAATAAGTATTAAAGACAGCAAACTTAGAATAATATAAGCAAAAATACTAAGAAAATATAATAAGCCTTGAAGAATAGGAAGAAATTGTGACACATCTGAAGGGCAGGGGAGGGAGATTATTTGCACCCATCACAACACATATGTGATAAAACCAGTAAAAAGTGGCAATAGCCAGCAGCAGCACTGAGTGAAAAGGAAGCAGTGCAGGAACGCAGGACGTTCGCAGCAGGTACAGCGTGTGCCATGAAAAGTGGCATTGTGCCCAGCAGTAGAGGAGAAAGTTCCAAAGGACCTGTAAGTGCAGCACATACAGTACATGCAAATAAAGGACATCTCTTAGGAGAGCGGGTCGCTCTGGCCACCCCAGAGAAAAGGGAAAATGATGGTCATGAGCTCTATGCAACTATGCAGAAATACCCCCGAAAGATCAAACTGACAGGCTGGACAGAAAGCTCGTCGTGTTAACCACTTCCAGCTATTTGTTAGGAAGACAGAGCTGATGGTGAATGCCCTTCGGTGTATCCTCCACCTATGAGTTATTCCATGAGGCCATACTACAAGAAGTCCTGAAACTCTGACAAGCTTGACAAGAGGTGAGGTCACCTGGTGATGTTCTAGCAGCTGGCAGCACCAGAAAGCAGCACAATAAAACCTAGAAGCACTCCTCCCAAACTACAGACAGCATGACCTGGAGGCAGACTACAGAAGATCGCAAATCAATATGTAGCAAAGCAATTTGGGTCACCTTTTAGGAAATGAAGGAATCCAATTCAAGTGAAAGTGACAGTAGTTAAAAATACCAACTCCCCAAAAGGCCTGGAAAAGGACACTACTGGAATAGCATTGTCAAATACAAAAGAGGCAGTCACCCTCACAGCAAATCTACCTTATCACAAAAACAGCATTTCACTGACCTGCTTTACAAGGAGCCGTTGGAGAAGAATTGCTGCAGGAAAGTGTTCCAGTGGGGAAGAAATCCGAACAAAACAGAGCATAACATACTCAGACCAAAAAGGAATTATTTTCCTTTGAGCCTAGAAGTTAGGAGTTTGACTAACACATGCACAGCCCTACAGTAATGATTGCAACAGGTATCAAATCTCTTGGGAATATCCTTGGGAGAAGTCTGGCTTTTCTACCAGCAAAACTTTGGTACATGATCTTATAGTTACAAAACACCAGTAAAAAGGCAAAAAAAAAAGTCTTGTAACAGATTCTTTCTCACATAATGCTAAAGAGGAGGGAGACTTGAGAACAGGGACAGATGATATTATAACAGTTGCTAGCTGCTACTCTCTGCAAATAAGAAAGCCAGCAAAAGTCATGAGAGAAAGAGGCAATTATGATACAAGTGAAACTTCTAAGGAAATAGGTGTCATCAGGCCAGCCTGCACAAGCTCCCTGCAATGTCTATGAATTTTGGCATAGAAAAACAGTTCCCTGTGGATAATAAACATGGCTAAAATTGGTTAATTGACTGCAGTTGAGAAAATTTTAATTCTGAAGAAAGCAATAGAAGGAAAGATTCATAAGGGGATTTCTATGCAAAAAAAAAAAAAAAAAAAAAAAACCAAAAACCAAAAACCCAACAAAAACAAACAAGAAGACACATACTTGTCTCGCCCTACATGAATTCAGAAGATGGAACACGTGTTTAGAAACTGCTGCGTTTGTTCAAAATGCTGGAGACAGAACTGTAAGGAGCTGCTGATAATTTGTGACACTCCTTGCAGAGGCTGGCAGAAATTGGCAACTGATTTATTTGAACACAGGAAAGCTCTGAGTGATGATAGTTGATTATTACTGTCATTTTTTCCAAGTAATTCAGCTAAGCTTCACATTATCCAGCACAGTAGTGAATGATATAATATAATATTTGCCAAACCTCCAACGAGCTTGTTTCGAACAGAGCACAATACACAGAACACTTCCAAGACTGCAGAAGATTATGCTTCATACAGAGAAGTTGCAATCTATTTCAAATATATGTGTGACTAACCAAAACCAGATGTAAAAAGCCAAGAATAGGGCCAAAAGTGCCAGCTGCAGGCCTCAAAGTCTTCGCGTCTGGCCATTAAAGGGGCTTTTGAACTGTGGTCATCCTCAGTGGAGCCAGCTGAGCTTGAGGCCATAATGGCTACAGGCCCTTTCAGTTGTCCAAGGACCAGGGCTGTCCATTCAGAGACACTTAAGTGTTAACTACAGCCCCAAATCCCACTTCTACACAGCCGCCAGCCAGTGTGAACTTGGAGATCCCCCAACCATACTCATATGCCAAAAATGCCATGCACCCTCCCCTCCACACTGACCAGAAATGTCTTAATCACAAAAAGCACCTTCTGCTGCCTCCCTGTTTTCATTGAGCAGATCAGTGAAAACAACTGCCATGTTAATTGCACAGGTTGCAAATGATGTTGCAAAGTTAAAACCACGTTGCAGAATGATATTTTAGTTGCTATATTATATGGTCTCATGGACTCCGCTGTATCTGCAAAGCTAACTCTAGATGAAGCTGGTTTGGACTGGAAGATGAGGAGTGTTTTCTCTCAAAATCTTGATATATAAAGGCCAACACGAAGGCATAACCGCAAGTGGGCATAACAGCCAGCACAGACAGAAGACTGCACTTACCAGATGAGCATTCGTGCAAGGACTGATCACCCCTTGGTCAGGTCTTTCCCACAATTCAGCGTATAAGCATATTAATGCACAAGGAAGCATTATCAAGAATTGCCTAGCACAAGGGAAGTGCTAGCAATTGTCAGTGGTTTTTTCCTATTTTCTTTATTACAAGAAGCAGTAGAAGTCAGTCATTTTCTACCCTGCTTGCTCTGCACCAGGTAGGGTGTGCAAGCAGTGCAAGCAACTTTTTTCTTGTAACAAACTCCCAGTTCTTCCAGCAACATTAGAAGTCACTTTAGCATCTTTTTTCTAGGGTAACACAGTGCAAAGCTGATGGAGAGTTTCAACTGCAAATGAAAGAGGAGAAGTAATCCTGAGCAAGGGTGGGACTGGGATTCCTTCAGCAGAAGGGCTACACATGCATGACGGGAGATGATGGCTGTTACAGCTTTTTAACATAGAGTAGTTCATTGCAGCCTTGCCTGCTCAGGCAGGAGCCCTGCTCACATGGTTTTCGTTAACAAAAGGCTTCAATCTGTAACAGCTAAAAGAAGCATCATGGTATTGCCAGGGTTTCAAATCACAACAAAATATGGACTCAGAATTTGGATCCATGGAAGAAAAAAACAGGTTTCCTATTACAATATTTAAAAACACCAGAATATCATAACCTTTCAGAGCTGATAACTGACCCAGTGGCACAAACAAGGACAAGTGTCACACAGGCAGCAGATGGACAGTTACATGGGACACATCCCAGGGAATGGGGGCTCTTCTTCTGCAGCTGCTGACAGGAAAAAAAATGACACTGGTGATGCTGAAACAGGCATAAAACTATGCAATGCCAGCAGGATTTTAAATGGCAGAGCAAGGAGCACTGCAAACAGTCATTAGAAAGACCATGATCTATTTCAGAAGCTGATGTAGAAACAGTAATAACTTTACCTCCTAACCCCCCTTTATTTGCAAGGAAGAGGAATTGTACCCATGGGTAAATTTAAGAGATTGGTACCTTCTCCCTCTAAAACTGGCATAGAAAGGGACAAAAGATACTGCTCTTTATATCTCCCTCTTTCTCTTATGTACTTGTGTGGGCTACAAGGAGGAAAGAGTGAGTTTCTGAATCCTTGTTAATTAATTGGACTAGATGATTGTTGTAGGTCCCTTCCAACTGGAACTATTCTATTCTAACACCAGCATAGTTTTTATCATTCTGCTCCAGCTAAGCCATGATGATGCCACCAGGAATTTAAAATATTGATGGAAAACAAATAAAAAATGAAAATTATACTCCCAGCAGTGCATAGTCTCCCAGTCCCTGAGGGGAGGGGCATGAAAAGGTGTGTACATCCCAGAAGGACATCTCTCAGATCACAGGAGACACACCGCAAAATTGCTATTGGGTTGCATAAAGAAGAAAACAAGATAAGAGCAGTCTTCCTCCATCCTGCAATGGAGAAAGGCAGCCCCATGCCCCAGCAGCACCTGAATATGGGAGCACTGGGACAAGAAGGGACAGATAAACTTGACACATGTTTCAAGAACATTTTTGTTCCCTTCTCACCACGTGCCTATGGGAGAGGGGTCTTTCCACTCTGGTAACGAACCACTCTATTGATACACAGCCAACCTGCACTAGATGGCTAATTCATGCAATTCCCTAATTACCAAGGTAAGCTCGTCTGTGCTACAGTAAGAGCAGGAGACAAGGCGCAGGCACCAAGTGGCAGCAGGTCACTCCACCAGGGACAGAGCAGACATGGAGAATTGAGCAGGCAATGTACAATGGCAGATCATAAAGACATCAGAATTGGTGTTACTGCAAATGTGTGAATAAAGAGCAGAAAAGACAAAGAAAATAAAAATGAACTATGGGAAAAGGCCATCCCTCAAAGCACCCCAAAGGGTACACTATCCCTACCATACATTTTGACTGCAAACCCCAGTTCATTTGCAGTAAGTTCGTACACCATGGGCATAATACAGAATCATAGAATGGTTTGGGTTGGAAGGGACCTTTAAAGGTCATCTAGTCCAACCCCCCCTGCAATAAGCAGGGACATCTTCAACTTGATCAGGTTGCTCAGAGCCCCATCCAGCCTGACCTTGAATGTTTCCAAGAATGGGGCATCTACCACCTCTCTGGGCAACCTGTGCCAGTGTTTCACCACCCTCATCATAAAAAATTTCTTCCTTATATCCAGTCTGAATCTACCCTCTTTTAGTTTAAAACTATTCCCCCTTGTCCTGTCACAACAGGCCCTGCTAAAAAGTTCATCCCCATCTTTCTTATAAGCCCCCTTTAAGTACTGAAAGGCTGCAATAAGGTCTCCCCAAAGCCTTCTCTTCTCCAGGCTGAACAACCACAACTCTCTCAGCCTTTATTCATAGGAGAGGTGTTCCAGTCCTCTGATGATTTTGGTGGTCCTCCTCTGGACCCGCTCCAACAGGTCCATGTCTTTCCTGTGCTGAGGGCTCCAGAGCTGGACGCGGGACCCAGGTGGGGTCTCACCAGAGCAGAGTAGAGGGGCAGAATCACCTCCCTCGACCTGCTGGCCACGCTGCTTTTGGTGCAGCCCAGGATACGGTTGGCCTTCTGGGCTGTGAGCGCACATTGTCGGCTCATGCCCAGCTTTATCCTGTCATCACTGAAGTACAGACTATCAGAGCCAACCAGCTATTACATGGATTATGACACTATGTATTACTGAAAGGAAAAAAGAAGAAAAAAGAAACAAGATTTTTTAAAATGCCTACAAGTCGCCCCAGAGCAGAGGAAAGCTGTCACACAAGCCTTTGAAAGCAGCCTCATGCAGCATTCGGTTTTAAAACGTACTCCTACTTTTTAGCCTATGGACAAAACAGCATTAGCAGTAGGGGAAGGAGAATTGTACCAAAAGGAAGAGACACCCAATGGCCCAAATATGCTGAAGCCAAAAACCTTGCAGAATTGCCAGCAGGGGGACTGTCTCCAAAAGAACCTCCTTCCTGAAGAGCAGTTGTGGTAAGTACATGTATTTATCAGGTTAATCCTCATCCCAATAACTGAGTAGTAGGTGGGCATATATTTCATTGAAATGGCAAATGCATTCGCCTCCCGTAAACCAAAAATATAAACATGAATATGAAAGGCCATGAATTATGCATTCTGCTATCTTTGATCATCAAGCAGGGAAGAGAGCTTGAAAAATTACTTACAGGAATCAGCTCGAGTCATCAGAACACCTCAACATCACAAGCATCAAGTAGGAGTTGATCTCATAACTGATCAAAAGCTGATTTTTTGCCTGCCTTCACAATAAAGATTTGCATTTGCACCATATCAATCCGCCTGTAGTAAGCACACAGCACATTTCCCAGTAATCAGGTACGAAGAACAGCTCTTCCGTACCTGTAAAAAAAACCTTTAAATTCCCAAGTAAGTTCAGACTTAATAAAAAAAAAATTTTGCATTTCCTGATAGACAAATAAAGAGAGAGAAAGACTACTACGTGCCAGTAATGATCTCGATGCAAGAATCCCTCTACTATACCTGAACATCCACACAAAGCCATGCAGACTCTTGCGTGGGTCCTCCTCTGGAAAGCGATGAGCCAGGCTCTCATCCCTGGGGCCTGGCATTGCTCTAGCACCACTATATCACTTTTTTTTCTGCATTCAGCTCAGCCAGCACCGGGAGGCTTCTTCACTTCCCAGTGGAAACATGCCCTTACGCAGAGGTAGCTGGTTGTAAATGTGGAGGGAGGAGAAAAGCCCAAATGTCATATAGTCTCTCACTTTAGGCTTGTACCTGAACACACATGATTCCCCTCGTTACTCACCTGGGGTGCTCCCCACACGCAGCCAAATGGTCCCCAGGGGGATGCACTGTGCCGATGCCGGTAAGACAACCCCTGCCCTCCTCTCTTCTTGCTCGCCACCATAAACAGTGATGAGGGAGGCTGCAAGCTTCCAAACACTAAATCTGCTAACTTCAAGGACAGCCACAGTCATTCATGCAATAATTCACTGAATGCATGAGCAGGACCATACATCAGCACCGTCTGTCGGCTGCCTGTGCCGGGAGCCTCCAGTGTGCTGCCGGCCTCCTGCGCTCCCTGTTTACTTGTATCTGCAGGCTCTTGCACGGGGTTGCTCTCAGCCACACACATTAGGGAACCATTAGTCACTTGAAAAGCAGAGAGGCTCTGACATTCACATAGAGATAGGCAGTTTTAGTGAGCCGGCAACACAGACGCGACCGCCTGTGCCCAGACTATTTAGAGTTGAGAAGGACCTGCCAGTCTCGCTGCGGGGCAGCAGCCACCACTGCTGTCTCCTCACCCACCTACTAATGGGAGGGCAAAGACTGCTCCTCCACTATGCTAACATAAATATGAAGTGATTCAAACACACGGTGCTTTATTTATGTATATAATGACCCAATGATACCTGCTTTTCCCCTTTATAAGCAGGTTGATCGGTTTATATTTAAAGATGGGAAATATGTTTTCTTTTATATCTTTGAGCTTTTTTGTGTTTTTCTTCTCTATGATAGGAATCAGTGAGGGCTGAGGACAACCAGAAGTTTGCAAGAGATGTGCTGCCCTGTGCAGCGTTGCACCCCGTCAACGGGAGAGAGGGAAGGGCGTCAGACCTCGCTGCCCGGCTCAGCTACGGGACGCACGCAGTGCAGGAAGAGGCACAGAGCTGGAAGCGCAGGGTGAACAGGCAGCTACTGCGGTGGGAAAAATCACATCGCTTCTGTGCGTGCTCTCTGCAGCATCCAGCCATCACATCCGTGCAGCTTACAAACTCCTGCCAGTGGAGCACAAGTTTCCAAGGGACTCCCAAAGGTCCTTTCCCAAGCGATGCTCTACTCTCTTCCCTCTCCAGACTCCAGAAAAAGTAGATGCAGGCAGCCCTGACCACTCTGGTGGGTTTTAGGTAGGAGAGGAAAAGATGCTGAGCTGTGGTATAGCTCGTTTCAGGGATCTGACTGAAGACATTCATTAGAAGAGGAGGACTCACAGGTAATTCTTCTCATTGTGGGAGGGTTGAGTTGGAGGGAGGTGGGTGGGCTGAGGGCATTTACAAGGTCAGTGCCTGCAGAGCTGAGGAGACAGCAGCCTGTCAGAAATACAATGTTTGTACGTGGAAGCTGTTTATGGGGAAAACAGACCATGAGAACTATGTTTGAGGTTATTAGTTAGGACAACAGAGGAGAACACAAAGGGCAAATAGTGTCTTCTTCCACACTTCCACCTTCTGCGCATAAAAAGCTCTCACTTCTTACACCCCAAAAGCAGAGCCCCCAGGTGCTCTGTGCACCCCTCTGCAAAGCTCTGCTCTCCGGGCCCAGCCCAGGCTTCGCCCGGCCCCATGGAAACCCTGCAAACCAAGCCATGGCAAGAAGCCCCTGGTCACACTGCTGGAAGAAAAGTTTTCCAGAAGGAGGTTCTGCCATACAAATGTGTGTGGCAGGGAGGGAGGGAGGCAGAGGAAGGTCTCCTTTCAGGTTGTGCTTGATGAAAGCACACAGAATAGATGGAGGGGAAAATGCCCTCTTCGGCTGCTGCCTTTATTCTCCCTCCCACTATGCCTGAACATGGCATGCATTGCTTCCAAGGACTGAGGAATCAGAGAAAAAGAAAACTGGGGGGGGAAAGCAAAAATCATGACAACAGAGCAGATTTCTGAGACTATGAGCAGTGTGCTAGAGAGGGCAGAATGGGAATAAGAAGAGATTTTAACAACTGGAAATTATTTAGATCACAAAAAGAACTGCAGAAATTAGAAATATAGAAGGGTTCAAAAGTGACTGAATAAGCTCAGAAGAAAAATGAATCAAGGGTTTTTAATATAAAACGTGCCATCTTTGGCTCACACAGTCCTTCAGCTACAGATTGCTGGAGCTGGGGAGTTAGGGTGAGTATTACTACATGTTTGTCCTCTTCTTATGCTCTTGCCGTTGCTGGTCCCTGTCAGAGCTAGGTGTTGATCTGAACAGAGCTTTTGCCTGACCTGGCACATCACCAGCAGATCAGTCAGGACTTTGGAAAATCCAAGACGTTCTTCTTTCTCCTCTCCCTCTTCTTTCTTTTCCCCTTTGCTCTAAGGAAGGTAACTTTCCACAGGAATATATCTGGAAAGAATGGATCAGTATGGTGTCAACTTGCACAATATGGCTGGTTTATGTGCTTATCAAATCCCGGGGGATTAAGTCAATTGTGATAAATTCATGTTAGGGAAACAAATGCAGATTCTCGGATGAGAAAGCTATGCCATCGCTCTAGATACAGAATACAGCAAAGGAAGACATTGTTCACCTGCTCCTTAACCTCCATTTTCCTCATATTAACAAACCAGTTCTCCTTCAGGTCTAGACTGAACAAAGTCCAGGGACACATCTCCCACGTTTCCTCCCTTTGAAATAATCAATTACCTAATCAAGAAAAGGTTGGCTCCATCTGACATAATCTTTCCCCTGCTACACTGAATGAGAAGCAGCCTCACAAGGAAGCAGTCAAGAAAACTGCCATGTTCCCTCCAGGACACAGACGATGACTTCATTGGCATTACTACCATGAACCCATAGACCCAAGAGGGCTTCAGGGCTATAGGCAGGGTTTCACTGTGACAGAAAGCTGATCTGGCACTAATGATGCGCAACACAGCAACACTGTTTGACCCAGGACAGACAGAAATTTCAATACACACTCCACATCAGAAGACAAGAACACTATTAATTAAAAAGGTAAATATAACCCTTCTGCCCTTGACTGACAAAATAGAGCTGTATATACCTCTAGGCAACCACTTAGATATTGTCTTTGGAGTTGATCAATTCCACTGGAAATTTTAACTCTGTTTATTCCTGAAAATTTTCATTATGAGTGTTAATTCTTATATCTCCTCGGTTGTATTTTCATCTGCACGTTGGACTGAAAGTCTCTACAATCACGACACAAGCCTAATGACAGAAGACTGTTAAATGAGGCAGCCCTCTGTTGAATATAAACTTTCTTAAACAATTATTTTGATCCCACTGAGTAAATTGGTGTCTTAGGGAAGAATGTGCTTTTGCTGCAAAGAAGCCCTGCAAGATCAATGCCCCAAGCTCCAGAGCTGTTACGGGGGCACGTGCACGCCAGGAAGATGGCGTTGCTTTCTGTGCCTCTCCCATTAGCCATGACAGGCAAACAACAGTGCTCTCACTGCAGCACTGCATTGGCGTACTGGGAATTTCCTCTGAGCCCTTTAAAAAACAGTCATGTAATGTTGACACATCAGTGCAGGAATAAGCTGTAATATCACTGCAAATTCAACTTCATTTAGTTCAGTTCCATGGAAAAATTCAGCCAGGCCTTCAGTATTCATTACAGGCTGAGACAGCACATCTCAAGGTTCCTAAATAATGTATTAAAAGCAGAAGAGTTAGGTTTCCCTTTAGTTTCTATGGCTTTTTTGTCAGCATTTAACATTACTGATCACAGGCTCTCTCTTTTCATCCATGGGATGTGTACTGTAGGATTCTCACCCAGCAAGGACTGTCAGAGTTGCTCCGGCACAGAGAGCCTTGGTGTTCTGCAGGATGCTCTGGTGAGACCCTACAGCAGAGACACTCAGCTTCTGGTGTGATGTCAGTTTTCCCCTCTGGGACATGAGGGGCTGGACTGTGCTCTGTATGCTGTCTTTGTGCTCAGGGCACATTCTTGACAAACAGATGTCAAGCAGCAACCTCCTTAGGACTGGGCATCCAAAACAACTCAAGTAGCATTATGTGCTTTGATACACCAGCCCTGTACTTAGGTGTACATTACAAGTAGGAATATCATTTTTTTCCCTGGCCCCAGTCATATATAACATCAAAGCAAAGGTCACTTAGCTTAGTTCCGGTGCTAGCCACCGCAGCCTTATCTTTTCTGGTTTTCCTTTTCATTGCTTTTCTTTTTTTTTCAGCTGAATATGAGCAGAGTAACTCCATTTGCTTTTCATATAGGATGATGAATATTCAGGCCGCTATAGCAACCTGTAAGAAGTGTCCTTCACCAATCCTTATCCCCAAGGGAAACCATCATCTTATTGGGCTGCTATGACCATTCTTCCATTTCCTCGTGGGAAGCACAGTCAACCCAAACTTACTTGTACAGACACTACTGTCCTTCATCAGTGTCATAACCAGAGCTTCTCCACCCTGATGATGTCCTCCAGTGTATTGGCACTTTTGTTTTGAGAATGTTAATAGGGGTCATCACCAGGCAATGGTAACAAAGAGGACAATGGCCAGCCCAGGATCTGGAGACAGGTGCATGGAGATTAGGTCAACCCACAACATCAGTAACTCCTCTTTCAGAGCAGCAACTTCTCCCTGACCAAAGTAACTTCTTATTTGTAGTGACTTGCTCAGCCCAGAGGAGCAGCCGGACACCTGGAGTCTCTTGGCTGTTTCCAGGGCTTATTATGATGCACATCAGAAATAGTTTAATCTCCTCAAAAAACAAGATCTAGGATTAATGCAGTACGTGTTTATTTTAGGCACCATTTTCCCTCCAGAAGCCCTGGCCTGTAGGGACAGAAATTATGTAGAAATTCTTTCATTTTCAGTGAGCATATGCATGTGCATAGTCAAGTTTCCAAACAAAATGAGCTTAAAAATTCCTGGGGTTGATTGTTTTCATGGAAGGTAATTTGTTCCTGCATAATTGCATCTTCTCAAAAAACAGTGGCAGGTTGATGCCTACAAGCCTCTGCTGCCTCCAGGCTCCCTGTGCCCCTGCACTGTTGCAGGTCCATGCGCCTCAGGTTGCTCTGCAGAGGCCTGTAGTAACACACAATTTACTGACCTGCAAGTAGCTCAGAAATTCAAATTACAGCCTTGGCAGTAGAGAAAAAATGCCAAGTTATCTTCAATTTCTGTGCTAAATCAAAAATCATAAAATTTAATAAGAAAGAGGTGCCTGCTAAAGCTTATTCATTTGTATCCATAAGCTTCTCTCCACAGAAACCTGCACTAACTACAGCAGGTTTCTTTTCTGTTACATAAACCTGGGTGGGGGAAAACCCCGTCAATCAAAGAGTGCATCCGCACCATGGAGGATGGATGATTCTTTTGTCAGAAGTTTGTCTACGTCCACTGCAGATCTGTTAGTCAGACAACTCTGGAAACAGACTTGGCTTAATACTTCAAATTAACGCCACAAGATATCAAGTGTGGTACCTGAGCTGTCTTGGAAAGACCATGTCCCTGCTGCGAGCTCTGCCTTTCCCTGATGCTCCACTTTACACAGAGATACTAGCCAGATGCAGGCTCAGTACTTATTTCTTTCAGCGTCCTCTGCATTGCTTGGATACGACCTTCCACACAAAAGAAAACTATGACCAATGTACAATGGTCTTATACAATGACTTATACAAACTACAGAGAGATTTGAATAACACTTCCTTGCATTCCTGGCAAGCTCTGATGTGGGCATCATTTCTTGTTTTACCAAGGAGGTAAAGCCACAAATAACCAAGCAGAAGAGGTGAGACTGGCCTCGTATTTGGGGGAAAAAAGAAAACACAAATACAACCAACAACAAAAACAACCCAAAAAGACACCTCCAAGAAAAACAAACAAAAAAAACCAAACAGGGAGTGCTTGTGATAAATTATCCTCTTTTCATTCCATATTGGTTAAGTTGCAAGAACACTTTCCTGCCTCCTCAGGCCATGCCATGTTTCTGAGCTGCCCAGATGCCTTTCAGGACAGCACCATAGACAACCTAATACATAAATAATACACAGGTGCCCGGCCAGCTGCCCTGGGTGCCCNCCCAGATGCCTTTCAGGACAGCACAAATAATACACAGGTGCCTGGCCAGCTGCCCTGGGTGCCTGAACATCTGCTTGGGGCTGTGCTGGTCCCCAGAGGTCCTTCCAGGGTAGAGAGTCCCTAGTGTGGCCCTCAACCAAAATAGTGAGTCTCTGGGCAGGAGACGGAGCATCTGTCAGGCAGACCTGAAGCTGTGGATGAACTGCCATGGGAAGCTGGGGCCATCACACACCTTGGCACCTTCCAAACTGTGGCAAAACATGCTCCCTTGTCTTTGCCTTTTCTAGCATAAAGCAGGACATGCAATAAGACAAACCAGTTTCTCCCCCATTCCCCAAATCCCTGATTGCTACACTGCAAACTAAGAGACAAAGCAAACTTCATCCACCATCAGGCCTCACCGTGTGCTGCTGCCGTATTTCCAGGTGCTGTGCAATCGCACAGGGGGCCAGTGCAATACAAGAACCTGCAGAGAACAGGATATAATAGCTACCATGACCCTGGCATTCGTCCGCTAGTGTCACTTCGTTTTAAACTTGGCCTGATCCTTTAGAGAGGAAATGTTTTAACATCAGTGTGAAATACTGAGTTGTATTTATCCTGAAGGCTACAAAATAACCAAAATCCAGGAAGATGGCTTGACACAAAAAGACTATTAAGTTATCCCATTTGGAGCCAGAGTGAAAATAAAAAAATAATTTCCCTTTTACGTTGAAATAGTATTTGTTGTCACAGTCTGGTTACTACCACCCTTCCCCTTCCCCCTGCCAGAGCTCCCGTAGATAAAGAAGAGCTGGGCCCATCACTCTGCTGTCCTCCGCAAGAAGCAAACGGGAGGCATCCCAGTGGGGATTTGCCTACCTTTCCTTCACAGGGACATGCCACTTGACAGATATTCAGTATGAGTCCATGAATAAGAGCATAAATCTGGGAAAGGATGTGGGATTATTCTTGTCTGTGAGGTGGTAGCATGCACCTTGCTTGCTAGTGCCTCTGCCTCCCCTCTTATCCTTTGCTCTCTGTCATTAACATGGAGACTGCTCAAAGCAGAATCTCCTTATGCATCGAAGACAACAAAAATAGTGGCAATGAGCAGGACTTTCAGTTATCTGCCTATCCAGTCCTCATGTTGTGATTCTGCTTGTGCAATTTGTGTTGCCTTCACTCTTTCCCAGGTACCTCTAATCTTAGCCTCTACTGCTACCCACGTGTCTTGAGGTTCAGCTTCACTTTTACATCTGCATCCCTCTGTCCCTTCAAGTCTCTTCCAAAGCCTTTTTTTCTACATCATTCACTAATCTAAATTGTCCATTCCAAAACAGTGTGGACTTGAAAATGGGGGGGAGAGGGCGGAGGGGTGGGGAAGGACAGAGGGAGAAAGAGGGAGAAGAAAAGCAAAGAAAAGGAAGAAGGGGATATGTGCAAGATCTGAGGCTCACCACAGCAGTTTTCTGCCCATCTCCATGTGTACATTGCCTCTCCAGAGCATTTGTACTTTGCAAGTGATGGTTTCATTTTTGTGCATAAAGTGCTGCACAGTATTATGGCATCATGGAAATAATAATGAATAATGCAATCTCTCACCTTCCCGCTGGAATAAAATGGTCGTTTGATTTCTGAATAGTTGTCTTAAACTCACACTAAAAGACTTCTGTCAGAGATGACACATATTTTTTTAAATTATTAATGGTGCTTCCCATTAAAATAAATAAAACAGTAAGTTGAGTTTCTAAATGACCTGGTGGTATTCAGAGACAACTGCAAAGCAAATTATTTGATAAGGCTGGTAATCACAAAAAACCTAATCAAATTTTCTTTTTATAGATTCTAAACATTTCCTAGAGAACACACCAGAAATATCTTAATTAAGAGCTTTAAGATCACAGTACAGCTGAGATTTCTTCTTCTCTCTCTCTCTCTGGTGTTTTCTACGGGAAAGGGTTATTTGCCAAAGAATCCCAATTCAGTCCATGCTAAGGTGAGTGGGAGTATCCCTTTCACCTCAGCCGGCGTTGAATGAGACGCGGTGTCCTCATACAGGCCACAGCGGCTGCAGCTGGACCCCTCCGTGCCTTCCCTCTTCTTCCAGGCAAACTGCCAGGACTCTGCTGATGGGACATGTGATTTCTCTTCTCTTCTCTTTTTCTTTTCTCAGTAATATAAATTTCCATTGTAAATCTTAGGTAGTAAAATTTTCAGTGCAGCAAGCAAAGGGCAGTGCAGTCAGATAACTTCCAGTTGATTTTAGCTGGAAAAGCTGGAAACCACAAAGAAGTGGTGATAGAAAGCTGAAACTAATCAGAGGTATTTAGCAGGAAAATGTGAGAGTATGTTATGATTTTGATAAATTGGAGAAACAGCCTGAAATTAATAACAGAAGTTTCATTAGGACAAATATAAAATTACTCACTTCAGAAAGCATTTCCCCAGATGCAGAAAGACTAATACTATTAAGAGATCTTCAGAAATTTACTGGCAAACCCTATTGGTAGTGCTCTCATGAAGATGATGTTGAGATAGAAAGGAACAGCTGCATAATCTGATAAGGGTTTTCATAAGTTATCCTTAAAAAAAATACCTTAAAGTCTTCTCTGAACAGCAGAGGAAGGGCCATTTGCCTCACTGGTTTTCATTCTCCTTTATCTTGTCCCAGAGTGCTATAAAATCCACAGTAATTATATTTAAGTACCTATAATCAAGAAACTTGAAGGAGGATATATGAGAGACCATACACATCGGTAACTCCAGTGCCATCACTGTGACAGTCACAGGCAGAGAGGAACCAGGGAAGGGGGCAGAGAGCCACTGGTGGGAGGAGAAGAAATCCCCATCGCTCCTCCTCCGCACCCCTGCAAACTGGCCCTCAGCACCGTGGAGGGCTCCAGGGGACTGATGCCAAGAGCGCAGCTTGCCGGCGTGAAACTTGACTTGGAAAGATGACTTCTTCTGAAAAAAGATAAAACAGCAGTTCATCCAGTGTGATTCTCCAAAAACCTAATACTATCTCCAAATCACTAGGACATCTGCCCCATCTCCAGTCATACAGACTTCATTACAAATAGAGCAAAGTACCTTTTCCTCCCAAGTACATGACAGCTTCTATGGCTGCACCAGAGCAGTAAGCCAAAATAAATCACTTATGGATATGATGTGCAATGAATACACCAACACTTGGGAATCTGTGTAAGTTCATCTCACAAAGCACTCATGGGGAGAGGGTAAAGGTGAGGTATGTGGTCCTTCTGTTCACTGAAGTCTTCTGGTTGCCTTTCTGTTGAAGACTTAGCTTACACAATTTTAATGTTCATGTGCTTTCTTTTAATCCTTAGAAACTGATAAATTTGTATTTGGTTTTTTTCCTTCTAGGAAAAAGGCATTTCATAGTCTCGACACAGCCAAAATACCCTGTCCATTAAAAGACTACATCCAGCCAGGCAAGGGCTCCTAAAGGCAGGTTTGTTTTATTCTTCATTGGTCCAGTTCAGTCAGGAGACTTCAACAGATGTGAACCAGGCAGGAGTTGGTTGTCCAGCTTGTCGCAAATGAGTGGCTTAGAGGCCGCTTAAAGAATCATTGTCAAAGGTATTAGCAGAAAGTGATTTTAACAGAAATTTATAAAAGCACAACTTAACANGAGGAGTGTTACAGCCCAGGTGCCGTGCCAGTCGGCGACGGTCTTCCAAATATCACAGACTCAAGAGTTTACAAACTCTGAGAAGCATTCCATTCAGGGGGAGATTCTGGGCGCAGCCCACTGCAGTCCGGGAGAGCTCAAAGGGTCTCACCTGGGACTGCTGTTTATAGGGTCGCAAGATGATTGACTTTAGTCGTCCATCAAAACTCTCAAGGTTTCAGTAACAATAGTATCACTCCACTTGAGTCACAACTCAGATAAAGGTATTAGAGGATGACAATTATCCCCGCTCTCATCCTCCACTTGGGCCAGGCAGCAGAAGTTTCTGGTGTGACCAGTAAATTCCCCAGCCTCAGCTATGCAACAGTTCCTGATACGGTAAAGGGACGCTTCACTGCCTGACTCATTACACCAAGGCCAAGGTTTAATGGGAGTTTCTGAGGTCGTGGAGCAGCCCAGGAAGGTGGGGGGGAATGGACCACCACACAGCCAGAGGCTGATCTGACACCACCTACAACAGAGACCTCTGGGTCCCCCTTATCGCCTGCGTTAGGCTAGTCCCAGACCCAATGTGCTTTGCTTTTGTCCAGAAGGTCCTTTCCCCATGCACAGCAGCCAGATCTCTCCTCCTGCACAGAGCCCATGTGCCACCCACCACCCCATGGAATGGTGATGGCTGCCCCGGCTCACATCTCACCTGGGGTGCCCTGGCTCAGGGCTCCCCCATCCCCGCATTGCTCCTCAGAAGCCCATGACCTACCTCTCCTTCTCCTAAGTTTGTCTAAGAGCAACCAACAGGTTCAAAATTTAGTTGTGGGAAGAGGCAAGCAGAGAGGTAGGAAGCATGGCTGCAGAAATTTTGTCCCCCAAGGAAATGGAGAAGGTTTGTTTGGGAGGGGTTAGACCTTTCCTAAAGTACCCAAGAAACTTAAAATATGACTTTCAAATCTTTATTAATCATATCGTTTTCAAAGATTTTCCAAAAATATGTAAAAGTACTTTTTCTCAGTGGGGACTGTTTCTCTGCCAAGTCATAACTTAACATCATGAGCCATTCCAACAGTCTGATTTTTTTTTAAGTAAAGGGTAAAGCCTTTCTCATGTTCATCATTACAAAAGCAACAGTATATACACTCACAGAGTCCCAGCTTAAACAAACAGAAGAACAGATAATAATGTGTACTCAGGACCATGTAAATCTAGAATATAATAGAAATTCAAATGGCAATCTTAACGCATCAATCAAATTTTAGTACTAGTCACCCTCTTTTCCCCAGAGGGCTTGACACTTCAAATTTGAAAAAGTTGCTGAAAAGATCACAGGGATAAATTTGGAAATGTATTTAAACTGTGGGAGTACATTCATTTAAGTTATGATAATATGACCTATTAAAGAAAGAAATTAAAATCTCCCAATTGATTATGTCAAAAGAAATTCAATTCCAAAAGGGCCTGAAACACCAGTTATGCCTCAATTTTGAAGAGGCGGAGAGAATATGAACGTTCAATTCTCTGGGTATTTACAGAAGCAATCTAGTGGCTTTCAACCTTCTCCAATTTTCAGACCCCTAAAAATTTACAGCAGAGGATCCCATTAAAGAAAACACAAGCCTACTCGCAAGAGGTTTGCTTTACTTGGTTACTTTTACTGATCTGTCAGAAATAGTCTGTGGAAATTAAGGGCCTGAAGAGCAGCAGTCAAACCCCGCTGAGGACAGGCGCTGCTTCCACAGTTAATCGATACGAAGGCAGCTTGCTGTCAGCTTTCAGTGTGCCCAAAGTGTGACTTCTATTTGGATTTGCAAGGCACATGCAGGCACAGGTCCTGGCGAGCCTGTGGATGAAACAAAAAGCTCGGCTGTGCTCACCAGCAGATGTAATTAACAGAAGTCTTCGCCCGTACAAATTGCTTAACGACAGGATAAGGAGGCATGGCCTGCAAGAAGAATTTTGCTACCTAGGAAAAGGACAAATGCAGTAAAAGTCAATGGGGAGACCTGACTATGCTACAGCAGGACTGAACTGTAGGCCCATACAACCAAATTTCCTCTAGATCCTCATCCATTTATGTTTGCCATAGCCAGTCCCCATAAATCAATGTTTCTTTGGAGAGGGAAGTCCCGATCCCCTGTACTTTTTGCTCTGCTGCTGACAGCTTGGCCCATGGTCTCTCCCTTTGCCCTCTGCCGATGGATGGGGCAAGGAGAGCAGAGCCAACAGCCCCAGACAGGCTCTTAATCTCACCTGACCATTAGTTCTACTTCATATATGCAGTTAAATATTTCATTCTCTCCCTGTCACAAGGCAGCGGGGGCAAGGGAGAGGCAAGGGCCTGCCACTAGGGAATTCGGGGACTCGAGCCCTTCTTTGACCCACCAACTCCACTCTAGGACACACGGTCAGTTTGGCTCTTCTCCTCCCAAACTGTTAGCTGTTTCAGACACTGCCTTTCTCCTGTTTTACACAAAATATAAGTTTTGTTCAATTGTGAAATTTACACAACTTCCAAAACCTTCATAATTGTCACAAATCAGAATTTTTACATTCTGGCCAGACAGGGTCATCCAGATCTTCTGCTGCAGGGACCAGGACAAGCAAAGTAACTTCATCTCCATTGTTCTCATCCCTGATACTCGCCTTAGGATCACCTTATGTATTTATAGCAACACAGCACCACTGAGGACAGTGCATGCGGTGTTCATCACTGCGGCAGAACATCATGCCAATTATTCTTCATCTCTCTTTTACAAAGAACAGGTGAAAAACAGAAAGAGTTACAATTCTCCTATTTTCGATCTCACAGCTTCATGAAACTTATTATTTATTGTTGTATTCTTAAATGTTACGTGATTATCTGAGAACTAGAAGGCCAGAACTAGAAGGTTACATAGACATTATACAAATAATAAATACAATATCAAGTTAATAATTCAGACTAGTGAAAGTTGCCCAAAACTTGACCTTTAACTGAATAAATAAGTGTACAAGGCATGGCCCTGCTGTATTGCTGGAAACACTGTTTATTTCCATAGCACTGATATCAACTGTGTCCTGTGTCCCCAAAATTAAAGGAACATATCCACTGGCATATGACTAGAAATTACAGGACTAGGCCTGCGCCACAGAAAGGAAAAGGGTTATGTAAAGAGTTAGATCAGTATGACTCATCCTGAGCATTGGGTTTGAAGAATTTTAATAGTACTATTGTGGTATCAAGCTGGCTGCTACAGTTAAGATTGCACTTGGAATTTCCATTATAAATCCTATTTTCAAGAGTTTATAACTTGGTTGTAGCATAAATTCAATCACAGCTGAAACTCAAAATACAGAGTCTCATCATTGGAAGCAAAAGGTTTTTCAAAGAAAAATCCTTTTGGTTGTTTGAGATCGAAGGAATGAAAAAAACAGTAGAATCATTAAGGGAGAGTTGACACTTTTCTGCCCTCCCATAAATTACAAATGACCTCTGTCATCAGACTCAGGATTTCATAGGTCATTAATCCAGAACAGAGAATGCTATCTCTAGGTGTATGGAAACAACACTGATTAAAAACACTTGATCTGTTACCCTGAAAGAACTACTAGAAGATATATTCAGCAACTTCTCCAAAGTTTCAATATTAGTTTTGATATTCAGAGGATCGAATTTCAGCATTGGCATAAACTGCAGAGCTGCCATCAATTTCTGAGTGACTAATGACACCACATTTCAAGCATGGAGTTGTCTCCAAGCACGTTCAGCAAAGCCATCCTATTGGCACCAGGATGGATCTTGCAGGTGCAAGCGAGCAATCCAGGTTTCCAAAAATCATAGAATCATAGAATCATTAAGGTTGGAAAAGACCTCTAAGGTCATCGAGTCCAACCGTCAACCCCCATGCCCACTAAACCATGT